>MU695433.1:51166-64647 GCA_026770625.1 Nicotiana glauca
AAGCCCAAGGAAAAATGTGAGTTCACCCATCATGCTCATTTCGAATTAACTTTGCATGAGGTTTGCAAATTCCTTGCACATAAGAGAGTTAGCACTACCAAAAATAATATCATCAACATAAATTTGAATGATGAGATTGCCTTCTGTTGATCGTTTAATGAATAGGGTAGTATCAATTTTACCTCTGCTGAACCCATGATCAACAAGGAAGGTGCTTAACCTGTCATACCAAGCACGTGGAGCCTATTTCAATCTGTATAGGGCGTTAGTAATATTGTACACATGTTAAGGAAATTTTGAGTCTTCAAAGCCTGGAGGTTATTTCACAAAAACTTCCTCTTCGATGAATCCATTTAGAAAGGAGCTTTTGACATCTATTTGAAACAGTCTGAATCCTTTAAATAATTCATACGCTAACATGATTCGTATAGACTCTAATCGAGCTACTGGAGCAAAAGTTTCATCGTAGTCAACTCTTCCTTGTTGTGAATAGCCTTGAGAAACTAATCTGCCTTTGTTCCTTATGACTTGTCCTTCTTCATTCAATTTGTTCCTAAACACCTATTTTGTTCCAACGACGGAAATATTTTCTGGTCGGGTTATCAGTTCCATACTTTATTCTTGCTGAATTGATCTAATTCCTCTTGCATGACTTTCACCCAGCTTGAGTCCTTCAAAGCTTCCTCTACCTTTTTCGGCATTATTTGAAAGATCAGAGCAATATTTGCTTTCTTTTTAAGGGCAGCCCTGGTTTTCATTCCTTCATTTGGATCCCCTATGATATATTTCTTTGGATATTTAATTTCATTTCTCCACTCATTTCGTCAAACAGTGCTTGTGGTCGACTCCACACATTGTTCTGGAGTGTTGTTGCTAACTTGTTCAGTCGACTCGACTACATCTGTGAGGCTAGTTGACTCATGTGATTTTCCTTTGTCCTGAACTTCTTGAGTTTGATGTTCGTTACCTGCATTAATGCCTTTCCAGAGTTCATACGGAGTCTTTTTCAGAATGGGCCTTATGAGACACCAATTAAGAATGTGGCATGCAGTACTCACACTATCATCCTAGAAATGATTTGGCAGAGAATGTTCTAACAGCATGGTTCTTGCCATATCTTGAAGAGTTCTATTTTTTCTTTCCACAACTCCGTTTTGTTGAGGTGAGCGAGGAGCAGAGATATTGTGAGTGTAGCCTTGATCATTACAGAAATCTTCAAAATGGCCTCTATGATCACTTTGGATAATGGAGATTGGATAACCTTTTTCTCTTTCAATCCTTTCGCAGAAAACTTCAAAGTTTCTTAAGGCTTCATCTTTTTGAGACAGGAAAATTACCCAAGGGAAACATGAAAAGTCATCAACAATAACAAAATCATATTTCTTACCTCCTATGCTGGCAGTTCTAGTAGGTCCAAATAAGTCCATATGAAGTAATTGAAATGGTTTGGAGGTGCACACTATGTCTTTTTTTTTGAAAGATTTTCTACTTTGCTTACCCATCTGACATGCATCACAAATGTGAGTCCTAGAAAAATTCGATTTAGGTAACACAATGACTAGAACATGTTTGCATAATTTCTCAATTAGAAGCATACTAGCATGACCTAGTCTTCTGTGCCATAGCCAAGGATCATCTGACATAGATGTTAGGCAGATATGACCATCTATATTTTCGTAACCATCAAGTACATAAATATTTCTATACCTTTTTCCAGGAAGAATTATTTTACCTTATTCGTTTTCGATGGAACATCCAGTTCTTTTAAATTTTACCTCATATCCTAAGTCACAGAGTTGACTTATGCTGAGGAGAATATAGTTTAATCCATCAACCAGATATACTTCATTAATGTCACAGCTGTGGTTGAAAGGAATAGTTCCAGTGCCAACTATTTTGCCTCTTGAATCATCTCCAAATTTCACGCTTCCTCCGTCAATCTTTGTAAAATCCTTAAACAGGCTTTTTTCACCTGTCATGTGACTGGAACACGCACTATCTAGATAACATTTTCCTTTGCGCTTTACTCTGTGGTGTTCCTGCAATACAAAATTATTACTTTCTTTTAGGTACCCAAGCTTGCTTGGGTCCTGGTGAGTTAGTGTTACTGGATTCGGAGTTCTTAGGTTTCCAAACCCATCTGGACATATGGGATTTACGAAAGTGACAACCAGAATATTTATGCCCACTTCTGTTACAATAATGACATTTAACCCCTTAACTATTTTAAGGTCTTTCATAAGAGTTGGAATTAGCAGTCATAGGATTTGCTGATTCCTTTCCAGTTGACTTGTAAGTTGACTGGTTCGACCGACTAGTCGATCTAGTTCTGATTGGTTCTTTTCTAGTCGACTTGTAAGTCGTCTGGTTTGACCTAACAGAGCTATGACTGGTGGATTTGCACAAGCTATTAAACTGCATATGCAAATCCTCAAACTCTTCTTAAATTACGTCTTTTTAAATTTCACATATTTCATGTTTGAGTTTCCAGTCTTTGACTTCCCTGGTGCATCTCTTAAGTTCATTCATCATCTTTTGAGACTCTTTTAGGGTGGATTCAAGTATGTCTTGTAATTCATTGCATCTTTCACAGTCATAAGATCTTACCTCGCTAGTTTCTCCTTTTGCCATAAAACAATTTTCATTGTCTGAATCATCTTCATCTGTCCAGCACCCTGGAAGAATTGTCATGAAGCAGAGATTTGCTATCTCTTCATGGTCTGAGTCGTCCTCATCGCTCAAGCTTCCAAATGATCTTTTCTTGTTGAATCCTCAGGAGATCTTTCTCTTTGGTTCTCGACACTCCACTTGGATGTGCCCAAACATTCCACATTCATAGCATTTTCCATCGTTCTTGTCTTGTTCATTGTATTGTCTAGATCTTCTTGGTGGAAATCTTCCTTTCTTTGTATTTCTATATCTTCTCATTAATCCATCCATGTTTCTAGACATCATAGTGATTTCCTCTTGTAGAACTTCAGGATCATCAATTTCATTCTCAGCAGCTTCATTAGTAGCTTTGAATGCAATAGTTTTCTTCTTCTCCTCTTGATTTGTCTTCTTCAAATGCGTTCTTTCAAAAGCAATGAGCTCTCCTCATAGTTCATCATATGATAACTTGTTAAGATCTTGAGATTCCAAAGTGACAACTTTAGTCTACCAGGTGGTTGGTAGACTTCTGAGAATTTTCCTAACTTGATCACCACTGGTGTATGGTTTGCCAAAAGCTTTTAAGTCACTGATTATTTTACTGAACCGGGCAAACATTTTTCGATGGATTCTCCTGCTTTCATTGAGAATAGTTCATAGTCGTGAACTAGCATATTTATGTGGGTTTCCTTTACCTTGCTGGTACCTTCATAGGTAACTTCGAGTTTATCCCACATTTCTTTGGCAGTATCACAACTAGAAATCTTTTCATGTTCTTCACCACTTACTGCATTGTGAAGCTGATTCCTTGCCTTGTGGTTTATCTGTACAGCTTCCAATTGCTCCTTTGAGTATGAGTCTATATCATCAGGGTCAGCAATAGATGGAGTGCTGGAAGGCAATGGGTAGTTTCCCTTCTTGATAAATCTCCAAACTTTGACTTCGTATGCTTTCATGAATATTTCCATGCGGATTTTCCAGTGGGGGAAGTGTTCTCAATTGAAGTAAGTTGGTTTTACTTGAGAAGTTCCTTCCTGAAATAGAGCTCCAACGATAATTGATTTACCATGATCTTTTTCTCACAAGCTGTTAAGCAAAAAGCAAAAGTGTGAGCCAAGCTCCGATACCAATTGAAAGTACAGGAGGGGGGTGAATTGTATATAATTAAAATTAATTGTAATAAGTTGACTTAAAACTTTAGTAGTTAACTGAATATGGCAATCTTGCAGATAGAGAAATTTGAAGTAATATGCAGAAAGTAAAAACATCAGGAATTTTATACTGGTTTGGATTCAAGGTGAATCCTAATCCATTCCCCTTGTGTTGCAAGGGATTTCTCTTCAAGCAAATGAGTTTTCTTTCGAGTACAGATTTGATATTTTTCGCTCAGTTTTCTAGCACTCGTTTGATATAATGCCTCACCAGTAGTGTGCTCTCTTTCAATCCTTGAATTGTTACATAGTAGATCTATATAGGCTATTCTGATTGTTTGTCGTAAATTGAAGAGAGTTATTTTGGTTAGATCAAAGTATACTAAGGATGGAGTTGCACTATGAATTTATACAAGGATGAATGGTGAAGGCTTGTCAACCCAAGGGTTTTGATCCTTGGAAAAAGTTGATTCTTTCCAAGAATAAAGTACTAGTCGTTTCTTCTCTTCAGATCTTTTCCTTTGGAAAATGACGGGTTCGACAGAATTTTTCCTTAATTTTTGGAGCTTCCGATCTTGAATGTTGTCCGGATCCTCTAGCTTTAATTGGTATTTAGTGATTTGATCTGACTCATCAATCACTGATTGCATTGAATCTTTATTCCATTACGGCAGATTCGATTTCCCAGAATCATGGAGTTAATCCCGTTTTGCTGATGTAGAGTTGATCTTTCCTTGTGCATCGTGAGTATTTAGGGCAGCTTCCTTTGAGAACGATATCTTTCCTTGTTCGACATAGCAATTCCAATAGTTCCTTTTTGCTTCTTTGAACTCTTGCACATGCATATTAATTTGCATCATTAAAATATTTTTTAACAACCCCAAACCTAGGTGTAGATGCAAATGTCATGTTGTTCATGAAGTCTAATACTGGTGTTTTATTACTTGTCCTTTTGGATCTTTATTACATCTTTATACAGATAGCTGTCAAGATTGAATGTTTTTTTATGTAGACTAATATACATAGATTATACATGTTTATACACATATTATACATGAATTATATGTTACACTCCAAAATTGGAGTAGGACGCGATGTCCCTCAACCTATCTATATATAAGGCCTTTGATCATGATCACTCCAGCTCAACCTATATAAGGGACCAGTAACTCAATCAAGTTAAACCTATCTAAGAGTGTTAGCACCTAGAAGAATGAGGTAAATAACCGTGGCCAACATGTCACTCATGCTTAGAGAGGTTGATTACTTCTCATTTTCTGAATGCGATCACAGAAATCTGAATCTAAACTAGAAGATGATCTTGTGTTGTACAAAAAATTGCAAATAAACAAGCACTCAAAACTCATTATATTAACTAATCATTTTCTTTTTTTGAATCTGAACTGAAGGTCCGAGCAATAAAGATAACTTCACATAAGCAAATAATTAGAGCAATCATAGTATCTAATCTTTTTTTTGTCATAGAGGTTTTTCATTGTATATATAATTTTTTTTTGAACAACGAGGCAAATAATCAAGCAATTTAGTATGAGCATTATAATCCAACCCTTGATTAAAAGACATCAAGTCAGCTCAAATCTTTAGCTCCAAATAACTTCATCAAGTTGTCAGAGTATTCAATAACCCATCATAATCTATAATCAGATTCGTTAACTCAATTAATTCCATCTAAACCTGAATCTACCCAAAAAAGCTTAATGAAATGATCTAACTAGTTGTTTTGAGTATCCAGTACTTTGCTCGGTAGTTTAAGGGAATAAGTAGCTCCATATGGTGTATTATAACTTGTGTGAATCGTTGGTTTTGATTTTCAGGTTATTTAGAAGTAATTTAGATGAATGAATTTTAAGTTTGAAGCTTTAATTTGGAATAGTTAACTAAGTTTGGCTTTTGTGTATTTGACCACAGAATAGAGTTTTGATGGTTCCGTTAGGTCCGCATGGTGATTTTGGACTCAGGCATATTCCTGGATTGGCAATTGGATATTTCTAGAAGGTTTCAGGGGTAAATGACGAAAGTTAGAAATTTGAAGGTTTGAAAAGTTCATATGTGTGGCCAAGAGTTGAATTTGATGATATGGGGTTCGAATTGTGTCTTCCAAAATTTGAATAGCTTCGTTAATTCATTTGGGACTTGTGTGCAAAATTTGAGTTTATTCCGAGTTGATTTTATATTTTTCGATACGAGTTTTAGAAGTTGAAAAGTTCAAAGTTTATTATGTTTGATTTAAGGTGCGATTCATTGCTTCGATGTTGTTATAAATGATTTGCGGCCTCGAGTAGGTCCGTATTGTGTTTCATCACTTGTTGGTATATGTGGACAGGGTCCAAAGGGGCTTGGGTGAGGTTCAGATTATTTTGGCAGCAATAGTGTTCTGTTGCTTTATGGTATCACATTTATTCATCACAGTCGCGATAAGCTGAACGCGTTCTTATAGGTTTTGGGGACTGGTCTTCTTCGCATTCGTATTCTCTTCTGCACATTTGCGTAGTGTTTGACTGTGCTGGCTAGTTGATGGCCTCTTCTTTGCGTTCACGATATTTCTACCCCGTTCACATAATTTTGTCTCCTATGTGTATCGCATTCGCGAGGCTTGTGCCGTGATGCGTAGAGTTATTTTTGGTAGAGTATGTTTTTTATCAAGATCACAAAGTTACTACCACGACCGCGTAGAGTACCACTCGGTAGTGCATATAAGTACTCTGTTTTTGGACCTTGAGGGATTTTATCATATTTAGAGCTATGGAGCTTGGATTGAAGCGATTTTTGAAGTGGTTTTCATCATGCATATTGGGGTAAGTGTTCTCTACTCATTTTTTATTTTATATCAAGAATCTATCTTTATTTTTGGCATTTGATTGAGGGTTTCAATAGAGAAATTGGAGGTTTTTGTCATAAGTTTCATAGAGTAAAATTTTTACTTTTGAACATCGATTCAGAGTGAGATTTGAAGAAAACTTGTATGGTTTAACTCATAATTGAAGAGGTTGTCGTATATTGTGTAATTTTTCAGGTTCCGAGACGGTGGCCTGAGTGTGACTTTTTGGTTGACTTTGGGGTTTCGGTTAAAGATTTTACCTTTATCATTTGGAATTCTTTCCTTAGGCATTATTTGATATATTTGAGTTTCTTTTTTCTAGTGTCAAGCCATTCGGAGGTCTTTACGTGCGGGATGGCATTTTGGAGTATCGTTTGGCTTGCTCAGTATGGGATTTGACTTGTTCGAGGCAAGTAACACTTCTAAACTTGGTGTTAATCGTATGAACCGCTGAATATGTGTGATATGTGTTTGGTGTTGAGGTGACACATATACTAGGTGACAGTCATGTGGGCATACACCGTGTGAATTTGACGGCGTTATTTCTGTGGTACGGTGTAGTTACCTAATTTTATCTATAACCATGAAATCTCTACGTTCTAGAGTAATTGAGTTGTGATCAATGTTAGAAATCATGCTTAGGCCACATGTTGGTACTGTTGGGACCTACAGAGGTCGTGTTACATGTTGAATTAATTGCTTAATTATAAATTTTTACTCAGTCACAACTTTTATTTGCATATCATATCTTAGTCTCTATTGTCCTTATTTATACATCATATAATCACTGTTTGGGCTGATTATCATGATTCTTGTGCCCCCGAGAGACTGAGAGATTGATGACTGAGTGAGGTCGAGGGCCTAATTGTGAGGATATTGATGTTTTATACTTCAACACCACACAAGTGTCACGATCCTAACCCCCAACCCAGCCGTGATGGCGCCTCTCGTGAAGATAAGGCGAGCCAGTCTAACACAATTCGTTAAGTAGTTAAATAACATAAAGATAATTTAAAAGTGATTTAATAGCAACAATTAGCGTAAATAGAGATAACAAAGTGGAAATCCATCCTGACACAGCTCTAACCGGGGTGTCACAAATCACGAGAATCTACGATAATAAATCCGAAAATGTAACTACGGAGTCTCAAAATACTGAACTAGAAGCGTAAAGGAAATAGATAGAGAGGAGCTCCAGGCTGCAAACGCTAGCAGCTACCTAAAGACTCCTCGAAGACCCACCTGAAGCTGGATTGAATCAGCACTTGGGAGAAGAACCAGCGACCACTAAATATGCACACATAGTGCAGGGAGTAATGTGAGTACTTCGACCTAGTGACTAATAAAAATATCTAATAACTGAAAGTAAGAAAAGTCGTATAAACAAGGTATTCTATACTGAAGTAGTTAATTAGGTAGTTTACAAGTAGTAACCCAATGAAAAGAAGAACAAAGTACTTTTACAACAAATAAACAGGTAATTGACAGACAAATAAGATAAAGTAAACACATAGAGATTTGCCCCTCGGGCACAGTAACAACAATTTTTGCCCCTCGGGCTCAATCTCACATCACAATCGGTACCCGCACTCACTAGGGGTGTGCAGACTCCGTAGAGGCCCCTTATGGCCCAAGCGCAATATCAAGTCATCTCGTGGCATCAATTCTAGGCACTCGGCCTCATATCAATCAACCCACCTCGTGGCGTACATATCTCAGGCTCTTGGCCTCATATCAATATCAATGTATCCTAACAACATAGGCCCTCGGCCTTACTCAGTCAAAATACTCACAAGCCTCTCGGGCAATAGTAAAATAGCATTTCTCAGCCCAAATATCATTTAGAATAAGATGTAAAACTTAAAACTGAGAAAAATGGATGAATATGAAAACAGTGGAAAATAACATGACTAAGTTCAAGTAATATGTCAAAATGGTGAGAAAATAACAATGAAAAGCCCCGAAGGGTTCAAATAGTTGGCACTAGGCCCAAATATGACATTCAGTCCCAATAATAATGACAACAAATAGTTTATAATCAAACTACACGGTAAAATCATCAACCGGGATTGACTAAGTCACAATCCCCAACGGTGCTCCACCCCACGCTTGCTATCCCGCATGTAAGTCACCTCAACATAGCACTACGCTGTGCAATTTGGGGTTTCATACCCTCAGGATATCATTTTCAATCATTACTCACCTCGAACCGGCTAAATCTCTAACTCGCGATGCCTTTTCCCCTCGAATCGGCCTCCACGCACGTCGAATCTATCCAAAATCAGAACGAATACGTCACAATATGCTAAGGGAACAAACCCCAAGCAAAAACAATTGAGAAACACCAAAAATTCCAAAATTAGCAAAACCCAAGCCTCGGGCCCAGTTCTCAAAACTCAAAAATTTTCAAATCATTGGATTCCTCGTCCTCCCACGATTTCATACATACCAAGAACACACAAATTGGAGTTCGAATCACCCCTCAAATACCCTTTTAAAACCCTCTTAAACTCAAGCCCTAAACATCCATTGTAGTCTTTTAATTCTTTAAATTTCAGTCTCAATCCATGAAAATTACCATATAAGTGTGTTTTAAATCCAAAATCCTTACCTCAACAAAGTCTCTTTGATTTCTCTCTTCAAAGTCGCCCAAAGCTCCCAATTTCGAGTTCAAAAATTGTTAAACCCTTCAAAAACCGCGAAGTATGAAATATATACCTTTTGCCCAGGTCTTTCCGCATCTGTGGTCCAAGACCCATTCCTGGGGTACCGCATTTGCGCTCTACTATCCTCTTCTGCGAAATTCAATCAAGAGAATAGGTCTCGCTTCTGCGATAACACCGTCCGCATCTACGATTGTGCAGATGTGGCTAACCTAACTGCTTCTGAGGTTCCTGACCATTTCCTCCTGGACCGCTTTTGTGGCCAAACCAACGTATATACGGTGCCGCACCTACGGTCCCCAAGCTGCCAGTGCGAAAACACCAAAAGCAACAATGACTTTTTTGAAATCTCTCAAGTCACAAATCTTCCCGTTAACCATCTGAAATCACCCCGAGGCCCCGGGACCTCAGCCAAAAGCACAAACATGACGCAATACCTTATTCAAACTCGTTCCAATCATCAAATTGCCTCAAATAACATCAAATTACTCAAAACACATCAAATAAATGCCTAAGTTTCTAAAATATTCCAAAATACGCATTTTATCAAAACCCCAACCAAACCATGTCTGTATCACGCAGAAAAATCCGAGGAGCACGACCGACACTCAACCGAGTAAGGCCAACTGAGCAAGCCTGTTAGGTTTCATCCTACCCAACCCAACTCATGATTAAGTAGGAGATGGACTCCATTAATCAGCTTTAGTAAGTATTTAATTAACAACTTCAATTTAATTTCCTTCCGCAACTTAAATCACAATTATCAAAATATTACAAGTTTTATAAATCTTTGCCAAACATCAATATTTCTACTTTAGTTCCAATACCCGACACCGCCCACAACCTGTCAACGGAACCTCTAAATACAACTGAAGAACAATATGGAAATGCCGGCAACAAGGCTCAGGCTATACCTCAAATACAAAGTACATGATTAACAGATGAAAAAGTACCCCGAAATAAAGTGGGGCTCACCAAGCCAACTGAAAGGATGATGCGGCACTAGCTGCGACCAACATTGCCTACTATAAAAATACCTTCATCCATTAAAAGACGTAGCGCCCCCTGCAAAAAGGGACGTTAGTGCCATCGAATGGTATTACTATGTATGAACAAACTTTACTCTAAGTAGAATCAAATAATATACAAGTAGAAGATACTCATGGAAACCAAATAATGATGCACAAAATATAGAGAACACAAGTGAGAGTTTCATAGTTTCTTATTCTGTCTTTTCATCCTTTTGATTTATAGCATCTTAGTGTCAAGTGCCACAATTCTTAATACCACCGTGTCTTTTTACACGGAGTACGATCTCAGGCCGACCGGCTAAGCCATCCCAAGTGAGAAATATCCATATTCACAATAATGTTTTGAAACCTAATATAAATGCTATCATGTGCACAGCATGGCTTCCGATATCGGCCCGATCGTCTAAGCCATCTCACTTGGGACATAACCTCTTTTAATTAATCTTTAGTTCACATTTCTTTTCACTTTCCAATTACATGGCTCCACACACTTCTTTATTAGCTTATTTGTTGGCACTTGGATACATTGTTACAATTCAAATATTGAAGTCTTCCCATTATTTATTCGTTCATATGTTATTATCCTTCATACTGATAAGTTCCAACATACGATGAATTGTGAACATAATAGGATGAGAATAAACAATCATGATTCACAACTTCAAGAAACATGGTGAAATGGTGGATAACTAAGTCAACTAGGGAACATAATCTTTCACCTCAACACATTAGAACAAACAATTAAAGTATGATCAAGCAAGGAACTCATACCAAATGCACGTACACTAACGATATGATTCTACAAAGATTAAAGTTAGCCATGCATAGCTCGTTCAAGCTTTCCTTAAGTTACTACAACGTTCCGAAAATTTTAGCAATCCCAATCTACTTTGAGACATAACAAAATTGAACACAATTTAGGAAGGTATTCATAATTTTAGCTCATTTGAGCATTTTATTAAATACTAGTTGAACATCATCATTTCAAATCTCTTTTACAAGGCTTCCTTCATTCCCCAACCCATTCTTTACTTATTTATGTTCAATAATATATCCACAAGCCTGCTTTTTACATACATGTACACATAATAGTATTATACCCAAGAATCATACCTCAATACCCCATCTTATACCCCAAACTTGAAATTAAAGCCTAATATATAGAATCTTACCTCTTAGATGAAGAGCTTGTGATTAGGTTCTTTGATTCTTGAAGATTGATGCAAGATTGGATGATTGAATGTTGGGTACCTCCTCCTCTCTCTAAAATGTTTTCAACTATCTCTAAAATCAGTGGAAAAATGACCCCAAATGAAGCCCAAAAGACTATATATTAAAATGGGACGGGTTATAAAAATAGGAATATTAACCCTCCGAATGCGGGTCTAAGGTCACATAATGGACAGCAGAATGGGTATGTTGGCCGCAAACGCATCGCAAAACTCGGTGCCCAAAATTGGGCTACACTGGTCAAGTTTGCGACCAGATTTGCGATCACAAATCAAGTATGCGGACCGCATAATGGTTTTTGCGATCACATATCTAACATAGGATCGCATTTTTCCAGCCTTTGGTAATTTGATCATAACTTTGTGTAGGAATGTCCAAATAACGAATGGTTTGAAGCGTTGTAAACTATACTCGAAGACCTTTCGTTTTATCGGTTATTTTATCACATTAAACCATAAACATATTTAGATATGCTCGTTCAAATTATGGACTGGTGTAAGTATCTTTGGAATCTTAGCCTATTATGAATCTTTTCCCATTTGGCTTACACTTAGGCCTCTCCTTGGACCCCAACTTACTTAATATATTACTCATAAAATTGTTTACCAAATTCAATTGATGCCCACCATGTTAATAGCACTTAAAATATTATAATTAACCTACGTGGCACCATAAAATCCTAGATTACTTAGCAAAATTTTTTGGGGCCTTACATTCTCCCCCCTCCCCCCAAGATCATTCGTCCTCGAATGAGGAGTAGAGTCTGGCCTAAACACTTAATATAACAAATATCTTTTCTCACCTACCTCAGGATCCTAAATTTTGACTAACTCCTAAATTTTTCAGAAATTTCGGCAGAATCTCCTTTGGAACTAGGCCTATCCACCTGCTAGAGAACCACCAAAACTATCTAAAAATACATCCACAACTCGACAAATCACCACAATGTATATATCAATAACATGGACCTCAACATTACAAGCACTACATTATCATAACGACACCTGAACATGGACTGCACATTTTTAGATCATAATACCTAGAAGGTATCTTTCAAGTCAAAGCTTTTTGATATACGATCAAGCGAAAATACTACCCTTCCACAAAAATTTTGGCCTTCAAGGTGGCCTCCTCGATTCACAAGCTTTGCCATAACACATTCACAGAAGCAATCCCAACCCCTAAAAACTTATCTAACAAGGATGATAGCTAGATACCTCGCATAAACTAATTATCCATTAACATTCACCTTCTGTAATTTACACCAGGATGATATACAAATGATCTTCACCTTCTTAGACATAAACATATGAAAATAAAAATTTATGAGGAACAACTATGGGGAAACATGATACTCCTAGTGCGATCTAATGGGAAATGCGCTGATGTAGCCTTCATTATCAATTCACATAACATCTACATGGGAAAATATTGAGAATAACCAGTTCACCCTCCAGAATTCAAAACCTCTACTCGAACACCCATGATAAACCTTTGATGATTACTTTATGTCACGACCCAATTCCCGGTCGTGATGGCGCCCGACCGCAAGGCTAGGGAAGCCCGACCAATCCTTACAAAAAATGGCATTCCAGCTCAATAAGAAGGAATTCAAGATTCAAAACAACCAGTTTCATAACAAAACTCCCAGTCAGTGATAAGCAACACGATTTAGAACATAGCTGAACAACAATCCACCTAGAATCGAGGGGTCACGAGTATAGAGCCTCTAACAAAAACCAAGTACAACTCTGAAAGATGAATTACAAATGTTTGAATAACAAGAAATAACTAATAAGAACAGAGCAATTGGTCCTGCGGACGCTGGCAGCTACCTCAATGCTCTGGCACCTGGATAAGCGGCAACAGCAACGCTAAACCTCGGAAGCACCTGGATCTGCACACAAGGTGCAGGGAG
>MU695433.1:77986-124231 GCA_026770625.1 Nicotiana glauca
TCGAATTTTCTCAAAAACCTTCAAATTTCTATATTTAGCCAAATGACTTCAAAATGACCTCCGGACATCCGAATTCACTTCCGATCGCGCTCCCAATTCTAGAATCACCATACGGAGCTAATGCAACTTTCAGAATTCCATTCCGACCCTCGGATCAAATTCTCACCTATCCACCGGATTCTTCCAAAATTCCAGCTTCACCAAACCCAGCTAACTTTCCCTCCGGACCTCCGAATTCACTTCCGTTTTCACTCCTAAGTCACAAATCATCCCCCGAAACTAGTCGAGCGATTGGAAATCTGTTCCGAGCCCTCTAACTCATAAGTCAATGTCGGGTTGACTTTTTCAACTTAAGCTTTTCTTAAAGATATTATTTGTCTCATTTCTATCCAATTTCCACCCAAACAACTTCAAACTCACCAAGCACGCATATTAACATATGGGGAAATATATAACGGGGATAACGAGGATGAAATACAATAAATGACGGGTCGGGTCATTACACTTTAAGATGTGCTATCATAAACACCATAAAACTACCTATCGAACATATGCGATCACATGGGGATGTTCCCCATTTGACATATTTGGACCTTCAATACCTAATAAATTTAATGCAATAAGGAACACATAGTTCAAGATTGGGCTGGAGTTATCCAGGAATTCATTAAATGCGCTGAGTAGAGTGCTTTATGAGGTTATCTACTAAGGGACATGAAAGTTAAAACTAACAATGCTAAAATGGTTAATCACTATGACGACGTCAATTATTACACAAATGAGGCATAGGGGTAAGTAGTACATTGGCAATAGGAATCATTAAGGAGGAATATTCAAGTATATGACCCAATCATTTCCTAGAATGAAGGGAAAATCAATTTAGACTTTGTTACCTTGAATGCGATATGGGATTCAAAATACATGAAGTGCAATTACACTTCTGATGTTAGCTGACACAATGAATCTATTCCATAATCCCATGAGGATGAAAATGAAGTTAAAATACTTATGAGATTATCATAATTCGAACAGCTTAACCCTCCCTGATAGTTGACCTTATACGAGAGAACTAAAGGTATGACAACTTATCTTCCAAATCAATATGCTCATGATATGTGCGAAAATCTGAAGTCACCTAATCTTACCATTTCACGAGTAGAACAACATAGCTAAGACATCTAAATGTTGGGATGAAATGATGTATTGGTTAGAGGCATTCTAATGGTTAACATGATGCTCCGAGAAGAAAGAAAAATGACACTTCTATTCACCCAAGGAGGTGTAATAGGGTAGAAAAACTCCCCTCACATGACAATGATATAGTCAACTATTCTAAAAGTTTAGTGAGAAGAAGGCCACGTAACCCATCAAATCCGACCCATTTAAGACTTTTTAAGAGGCACTTTGGTTTAAAACCATGGCAATATAAGCTTGAACTTAGGGGAAATAATCACATTTGGAACCCACGAGATAAACCTACGTAGCCCTAGAAAATGGATAACAATGGCGAGAAAGTACTTAAAATCATTACGAGTGTGAATAAAACATGGCCTCAAAGTGTCCACGTGGATAAGTTTGAAAGAATGAGATGTCTTAATGCATTTATTGGGTAAAATTAACCTAGGTTATCTAGTTACAGAGACAAACAGAGCAGGTAAATGGTTTTTAGAAGAACATCTACAAAGAATAACAGCAATATTTATTTATTATAACAAAAGGAATATGTCCCCATCCTTAATGTTACCTCTTTGATGGCATTAAACATAAATGAATTTTACAATGAGAGTTATCAGATAAAATAGATAGTAAGGTAGAAAAACTAATGAGCAATATTTGGAACCAACAAGCTTAAACTAAGTCGAAGACATTAGAAGTCTGTAGTAAAGGGGGATTTACCCACTTTCAGTGTCCTTTTAGAAAAAAGTGTACTTGTAGAGTACATAAGAAATGTGGTGAATTTAATCAAATCGTATTGTTGGATAACTAATCGAGACATTGAGATAATATCGCATTAAAGATTACGGGTAAACAACACACGATGCAAGACAAATGAAAAGAAAGTGAAAGAGCCTTAGGAAAGCAACCTTTACATTGTAACTACTAGGAAGGGTGGTAATATAAAGCGATTACGTGAAGTTACATTTTTTAAAGAATATATCTGTATGAAGTCACGTGATGTATAGCTCCAGAATTATAAAGTCCAATTATGTTTAGCAACTCTACTTCATAATGAATCAATATAACATACTTCAATACAACAAGCTATTACAAACCATATCGGGAGATGCTATAAGACTTGATTGAGAGAAAGTCTTTGATATATGAATGTTTTACTAGGTGTGTTTCTCCTTGGTCAACCCATAACCTAAAGGCGAGAGTTAGATGATAAGCAGATCGTTAGACTAGCGCATGTGTAGATAATCCATTATCGATAGGAGATCATTCAATCTCAGTAATTGCGGCATGCTATCAACCTTTGATGAATTTTGAGTGATATGAGAACCCAATGAGATAGTATAGAATAATCACGGAGGGTTTGCATTTTTTCATAATCAGTTCTTCATGGATTTTGACTTGAGAACTACCCATATGCTAATGAAATATGGAAGAACAAGAGAAACAGGTGTTGTGCTATAATAACCCCCAAAGGTGTGCTTGTTCTTGACGGAGAGCCTAGTAAGGGTCCTTACGATAAAGAAAGTGTTACAATGAATCATAGAAGGATATGTTCTCTAATGGTTAACGAACAAGTATGGGGAAACTAGCAAAATGAATTCACTAACTAAAGAACACAATGAACACATGTTATGGAGGTTTAATGAGAAAGTACATATTTGTTATGAGCTGGAAATGATTCTACTATATTAACTCCCAACTTCAGTATACGACCATGCCACGAGCAACCATAATACTAGGACAAAGTGAGCTTCCTACTGCGGGATCTCCCAAGTGGACACGAAAGTTATGGCGACACAATATCTTCCTATGACGGGGATGTGAGGATCTCAAATTTTCAGAGAGACTTTATGCACATGGTGACAATTTCAATTCACATGCACTCATGTGATAGGTGTTAAGGCATGCTCTTATGTTACTAGGCAGTGAGAATCTTTCATGATGATATTCATAAGAGAGTAGATCGACTGTTCAAATCATATATAAGCCATATACACAACTGAGTAAAACAGTGACTCGAGAAGTATCACAATACTAGGATGTTTACATGGAAATCGACACCACATATGCAAACTTTATGACGATGCATGCATAGGCACAAGTGGGAAGATGTTGTCCATTTCAACAAAATATTCTATATGAAATTCATCAGGTATAGTACCTCGTTAAGAATTAAGGAAAATAGAGTGGGAAGTATTAATCCTAGTGTTATAACTCCATTCAATGACGTATTTATAGAACTTAATTCCGCAAGAGGATGTAAAAAAGAGAATTTGTAATAGAGTGGATTCAGGAACAATACGCCTCCTTCAATAAGTGGGTACACCAAGACTTTGTGACCCACATCTTATCAAGACCATGTTTATGAGAATTCTTCAATATGGATGTACATATACAATGAGTAGAAATTTTTATTTGACTCACATAATCACTTTAGGTTGGTAAGGCGATAGCTTAATCAATACTCCTCGACGCAACATCCTTACGTACGTAGGTAACATACTGATACACTACTTGATTTGGTGGTGCAGAGACATTAGTAGGAACAAGGGTACTCCCCTTAGCAAGAAGTTCTACCAATCCCTCTGTGGCTCTACACATTCTCCTAACAGACGCTTGGGCAATCTCCCTCATATTCAATGGTAGGGGCATTCCCTCCTTACTGCTTCCAAAATCATGAATTACTTATCTTAAGATTAAGACATAGAATGGAAATTAGCTCCCTATCTTGAGCTCTACTACATGACCTTGGAGTATCAAACAAGGGTGAAATTCCTAAATGTCCGAATAGCCTTCAACTTATAGATGTGGTCGACTACACACCAATAAGAAGGACTCTATCAGAAACATCCTAGGACACTTTAAAACTTTAGGCTCTTATACCAAGTTTGTCACTCAATAAAATTCACGGAGCACGACCGACACTCAACCGAGTAAGCCCGATTGAGCAAGCTTGTTATGTTTCATCCTACCCAACCCAACTCATGATTAAATAGGAGATGGACTCCATTAATCAGCTTTAGTAAGTATTTCATTAACAACTTCCATTTCATTTCCATTAGAAACATAAATCACAATTATCAAATTATTACTAGTTAATAAATCTTTGTCAAAAATCAATATTTCTACTTTAATTCAAATACCCGAGACTACCCACAACCTGTCTACGGAGCCTCTAAATACAATTGAAGAACAATATAGAAATGCTGACAACAAGGCTCCAGCTATACCTTAAATAGAAAGTACATGATTAACAGATGAAACAGGACCCCAAAATGAAGTAGGGCTCACCAACTCAACTGAAAGGATGATGCGACACTAACCGCGACCAACACTGCCTGCTATAGAAACACCTACATTCATTAAAAGATGTAGCGCCCCTGGCAAAAGGGACGTTAGTTCCATCTAATAGCACTAGTATGTATGAACAAACTTTACTCTAAGTAGAATGAAACAATATACAAGTAGAAGACAATCATGGAAACCAAACAATGATGCACAAAAATACAGAGAACACAAGTGATAGTTTCATAGTTTCTTATTTCGTCTTTTAATCCTTTTGATTTATAGCCTCTTAGTGTCAAGTGCCATAGTTTTTAATACCATCGTTTCTTTTTACACGGAGTGCGATCTCAGACCGACCGGCTAAGCCATCCCAAGTGAGACATATCCATTCACAATAATGTTTCGAAACCTAATATAAATGCCATCATGTGCACAGCATGGCGTCCAATCTCGGCCCGATCGGCTAAGCCATCTCACTTGGAACATAACCTCTTTTAATTATTCTTTAGTTCACATTTCTTTTAACTTTCCCATTACATGGCTCCACACACCTCTTTATTAGCTTATTTCTTGGCACTTGGATACATTGTTACAATTCAAATATTCAAGTTATACCATAATTTATTCGTTCATATATTATTATCCTTCATACTAATAAGTTCCAACATACGATGAATTGTGAACATAATAAGATGAGAATAAGCAATCATGATTCACAACTTAAAGAAACATGGTGAAATGGTGGACAAATAAGTCAACTAGGCAACATAATCTTTTTCATCAACACATTAGAACAAACAATTCAAGTATGATCAAGCAAGGAACTCATACAAAATGCACAGACACTATCGAGATGATTCTACAAAGATTAATGTTAGCCATACATACCTTGTTTAAGCTTTACTTAAGTTACTACAACGTTTTGAAAATTCTAGCAATCCCAATCTACCTTGAGACATATCTCAATTGAACACAATTTTGGAAGGTTTTCATAGTTTTAGCTCATTTGAGAATTTTATCAAATACTTGTTGAACATCTTGATTTCAAATATCTTTTACAAGGTTTCCTTCATTCCTCAACCCAATCTTTACTTATTTATGTTCAACAATCTTTCCACAAGCCTACTTTGTACATGCATGTATACATAATAGTATTACACCAAAGAATCATACCTCAATACCCCATCTTATACCCCAAACTCGAAACTAAAGCTTAATGTGTAGAATCTTATCTCTTAGATGAAGAACTTGTGATTGGGTTCTTTAATTCTTGAAGATTCGTGCAAGATTCGATGATTGAATGTTGGGTTCCTACTTCTCTCTCTAAAATGCTCATAACTCTCTCTAAAATTAGTGGAAAATTTACCCCAAATGAAACCCAAAGACTATATATTAAAAGGGGGTCAGGTTATAAAAATAGGAAGATTAACCCTCCGAATGCGGGTTTGAGGTCGCATAATGGACCGCAGAAGGGTATGCTTGCAGCTAACACATAGCAAAACTCGATTCCCAAAACTGGGATACACTGTTCTAGTTTGCAACCAGATTTGCAATCGCAAATCAAGTATGCGGACCGCATAATGGTTTTCGCAATCGCATATTAGACACATGATCGCATTTTTCTAGCCTTTGGTAATTTGATCATAACTTTTTGTAGGAATGTTCAAATGACAAATGGTTTGAAGTGTTGGAAACTAGACTCGAAGACCTCTCATTTTAAGGTTATTAATAACATAAAACATTGTACATATTTAGATATACTCATTCGAAGTATGGTCTAGTGTAAGTACCTTTGGAATCTTAGCCTATTATGAAACTTTTCCCATTTCGCTTACACTTAGTCCTCTCCTTAGACCCTACCTTACATAATATATGAATCATACACTTATTTGCCAAACACAATTGATGCCCTCCATGTTAATAGCACTTAAAATATTATAATTAGCCTACGTGGCACCACGAAATCCTAGATTACTTAGCAAAATTTTTTGGGGCCTTCCAGTCCGCATCCCAAATGACATAACAAAGCTATTGTAACCCTCAGAATTCCATTCCGATCCCCGGATCAAAATCTCACCTACCAACCAGAAATCGCCAAAATATCAACTTCGCCAACTCACCTAATTCTACTCTAGTCCTACAAAACCCATTCTGATCACGCTTCTAAGTCATAAATAATCTCCCCAAGCTAACCGAACAATCAAAACTTACATTCGAGCCCTCTAACACATAAGTCAACATCCGGTTGACTTTTCCAACTTAAACCTTCTTAAAAAAGACTAAGTGTCTAAAACCTTGTCAAAAACATTCCGGACTTGATTAGACCAACACAATACCACAAAACACAGATAACGAAGCGTATAGAAGGATAAATAGGGGAAACGGAGCGGTACCTCATGAGATGACTAGTCGGGTCGTCATATCCTCCCCAACATAAACAAATGTTCGTCCTTGAATGAGTCAAGAAACATACTTGAAGCCTTAAACAGGTGTCAAGACCTAAATCCCGAACCCGGTTGTGATGGCACCTCTCGGAAGACAAGGCCAGCCAATAGATTAACAATACTTCTTTTAGCAATTTTTTGACATTTATAAATCTAAAACATGATTAGCATAATCAAAAGCGTGAAAAACAGTGATAACAACAGGGAACCGTCCCATCATAGCCCGACATCAGGGTGTCACTAGTCATGAGCTATTACAGAGTTCACTAAAGTACTACAAGTCCAGAAATAGGAACAATGTCTGAAAGTAAAATGAAAAACATAAAATAAGGGAGAAGATCTGGTGCCGTGGACGCTAGCGGTCACCTGGCTCCACTATGATAACAAATCTTCAATCAACTCAAAACCTGCTACTGGGTAGTGGAGTACCTGCATCTGCACACGAGGTGCAGGGAGTAAAGTGAGTACTCCATCTCAGTGAGTAATAAGGGTAAATAATAACTGAGCAGCAATAAACCATATAAAGCAAATCAACATGCTATATGGTACAGTGTAACCATTGAGAAAACAAGGAAAACGTGAGAAACCTTTAGAAAATATCATGACCCAGTTCAAAACCTCTTTTTCAGAATATCTTTTCCCAGTAGTTAATCAATTAAATGCGGAACAGGTAGTGCAAGTCATGACAAAAGTCAGCCCCTCAGGCACCAACTAGTATGCATAATTGAGCTCATAAACACGCCCTACAGGCAATATTCTTAATCCCGATTAGCAATTGTTACCTGCCCCGTTTACATCATACAGTGTCATTGTTACCACTATCTCAAAGTTATCCTCCTTAAAAGTGATTAGACAATATCAGAACAATAAATAAATATCTCAAGAAATAACACAATAATGAAAAATGCACAAAAGCATGAATGCAATGCAATGCATATGACGGTATACTCCGATACCCACTGTGGCGTGCATTCCGATCCATTTAACATCGACGGTGTTCACTAGGGGTGTGTACAGACTCCAGAGGGGCTCCTGCAGCCCAAACGCAATATCATCCATATCTTGGCTTCAAATAGGCTCTCGGCCTCAATATCAATATATCATCGCTGCGGCGTGCAGCCTGAGCCATCCATATATTCAGAAATCACTATAACACTGCTGCGGCGTGCAGCCTGATCCATGCTCTGTCCAGAAATGCACATAAGCCACTTGGGCAATATTAAAATGAGGGTCCTCAGCTCAAAACGTCAATAACATATTGTTTAAGTTTTCAAATCTTAGATAAAATGGCTGAGTTTGCAAAATAGTATTAAAACCTTGGACCGAGATCAAATAATATGCAAGTAATGCAAAAACAGTGATATCAATCGCCGAAGGGTTCACATAGTTAGCACGTAGCCCCAAACATGGCAATCAACCCAAATTATGATGACAACAAATAATTTCAATCAAATAAGCGGTAAAAATCAACAATCGGGACGGACCAAGTCATAGTCCCCAACGGTGCTCTATGCCACGCTCATATCCGGCGTGCAAGTCACCTCTATACAACACTATGATGTGCATTCAAACCCTCAGGATATCATTTACAAGTATTACTCACCTCGAATCGGTGAAAACTCTATATCGCAATGCCTTTGCCCTCCAAATCGGCCTCCACATGCGTCGAATATTTCCAAAATTAGAGCGAATGCATCACAATATGCTAACGGGACAATAACCAATCGAAAGAAATCAAGAAATAGCAAAAATCTCGAAATTAGCAAAAATAGAGCCCCGGGCCCACGTCTCGAAAAATTATAAAATTAACATTACCGGCTTCCTTATCTCGCCATGAGTTCATACACACCCAATTCACAAAAATAGGAGTCCATTTGGCCCATCAAATCACTAATTTAAATCTTTCAAGTTTCAGGCCCTAACCTCAATTTTTAGCCTTAATTCCCTTGGATTTTCAGTGTTAATCCATGTTTTTACACCATAACAACATAATCTAAGACCAAGAATCCATACCTGATGAAGACTTTGGAAACCCTCTTCAAAATCGCCCAAAAATCGCCTTAGTCTGAAGTCCAAAATTTTTTCTCCTTCAAAATTCGCGAAGAAGGCTTAATATGGTCCTGCCCAGTCAGTTTCGCTTATGCGGTCAAATAACCGCACCTGAAGTCACCGCACACGCGACCAAATGACCTCTTATGCGGTCTGCCTTAAAATCCCGTGGACTGCTTATGCGGTCTAGAACCGCTTCTGCGGTCGCCGCATTTGCGGATCCACGTCCGCTTCTGCGGAAATCCCTGGTCCTTCGAGTACCGCTTCTAAGACTAATACGCCGCATCTGCAGAATCGCTTATGCGGTCCCTTTTTCTGCAGATGCGGAAATGACAGAACCAGCAAAACTTCGAATTTGCAACAAACTCCGAATCAGCCATTTAACCACCCGAATCCACCCCGAGGCCCCCAGGACCTCAACCAAAGGCACCAACATATCCAAAACCATCATACGCACTTGTTCCGATCATTAAAACACATGAAATAACACTAAAACCATTAAATCACATCGGATTCAAGCCTAAGTTTCTTAAAAAACTTCCAAAATACACTTTCAACCAAAAAGCCTGACCAAACGATGTCCGAATGACCTGAAAATTTGCACACACATCCAAAATCACCCAACGAAGGTGCATCAACTCTCGAAATTCCATTCCGACCCTCGAATCAAAATCTCACCTATCAACCGGAATTCGCCAAAATTCCAAGTTCGTCAATTCAAGCCTAATTCTACACCGGACCTCTAAATTCAATTCCGATCGCACTCCCAAGTCACAAATCACCTCCTGGAGCTAACCGAACTATCGTAATTCACATCCGAGCCCTCTAACTTATAAGTCAACATCCGGTTGACTTTTCCAACTTAAGCCTTCTTAAAAGAGACTAAGTGTCTCATTTCTTATTAAAACCATTGCAAATCAACCTGACTACACAAGATACGAATAATGCAGCATAAGGAAGCTGAAAATGGGGAAAACGGGGTAGTAATACCTGAGACGACGGGTCGGGTTGTCACATCCTCCCCAATTTAAACAAACACTCGTCCTCGAGCGTATCCAGAGTTGTACTAAAAGCCAACCACTTGCTGAATGACCTTACCAAGCATATACGCGGGATGATACCACGTCACCCTATCTCTTATAGGTTCGACAACACAACATAGCTGAAATTACCCAATCTAGTCTAGCCCATAATTCGCAGAACTACCCTTTTTACTTCTAAAACCATCAATACTATCAAAACCTCACACCTATACTTTGAATAGTCCTGAACCAGCGGTAATAACCCATACTTGTAACCTCAATGAAATCATATGATATACCACATAATCCAAGAACTCCAAACGATAGTCACTATTCACAGCAGCTGCCCACAATAACCAAACACCAATGGAAAATCTCTTATTGGCTAAATTCTTATTCCAACACTTTCATATACTACTAACGATAAATAGAATACGCGATAAACCATAACCATTCCTCAGGTCACCTATACATAAAGCCACTTCCCTGTTGACTAATCCCACAGCAGATTTACGGGCCAAACCTCGATATAAACTATCTAATCAGCTAAAATCACATCTGTTCACATTCATTAATGACTCCAATGATCACCTCGAATTCAATGCACCACTCTGGTGATATGACACCCCATCACAGGCTTAAGCCACATCTTGTATAATCCACGCACCAATATGGGGCAGTCTAAACATACTCAAATCATGACAAATGACTCAAATAAAAGAGCTGTAACTCAGACTCCTCAGTACCATCACAACACAAGGATGAGGCCCCGTCTCACATCATAGAAATAGAGTACCTGAATCCTCCTCGAAAGGTCATAACTTCAGTTGGCCTCCCCACAACACGCGATCCTATCCAGACACTGTTACACATGAAGCACCTCAAGTCACCATGCTCAAAATAGACAGCCACACACAGATTGATGTCTATAACCAAGCAATCCATCATACCCACAGCGAAGAAAGTAATATACACCATTCAATCCTGAAAGGACACAACCTATGCGCTATTCGCCGAGCAACACCCAATACGGACTTTCCTCGAAAACCAGGAAGCAAGACATACCAGCCAACTTAAGCTAAACATGTATCCAATCAGCTTACCAACGAACTCATTACCAAGAAGCCTGAAGCTGCTTCTTCCACTACTATTACTCATGTCGGAGCCGTACAATACGGTGCTCGGCACCAATTAAATACAAAAATCCACAGTCTCACCCGGCGACATTCCCGGCCATAAGGAACGCATCCGAAAAGTCCCTCAATACCGGAACCGAATCAATGGTAGAAACCTCTACATTGACATCCTCCACAAAGGCCCAATTAAGGAAATCAATCCTTCTCAGTAGTCTGCTGGTCTTTAGAACACAAGCATTCGGCTAGAACATAGTCTGATGCACCTCGCCACGCAACATGTGGCCTTTTTCCGACATACCCCATAGCACAATAGTCTAGAATAACCCAACACTGAGACAATCAGTCTACACCCCAATATCATATCCAGAATCTAATATACCAAGAAAATAAAGATCCACTCGGGCTTCCAAACCCCCAATAGACACAACGATACCAATACACACTATCCACAACCACTACATAGCCTGAACATGAGAACTCCCAGTCTCCAGCTCCACATAGCACACAAATCACTATACCTGATCCCAAGTTCTGCAAGATAAATACATATTACACCCCGAGTACCCAATCATTCCACAAAAGATATTCTGAAATTCCCCATGTGCCACCAAACAACTCAGATATCAACAATCGATCTATCAAGAAAATCTTGCAACACTACCGAAGTGCCATCAACTTAATTACACTGTCCTTTTTTTGAAACATATACCCTCGTCAAATCTCTATGATTAGCAACACCATTTCCTTAGTCATATGAGGATCACTTACCCTAATTATCTGAAGATCAATTTTTTAATCACCTGTAGCTGCCCATGCTGCTTAATAATTTTATGACTTTCCATTGCGAACTGAACCGAGCCTTACACACACAAATCCCAATCCTCCACAACGTATCGCGTATACCATACCACACTATGATAATATGAGGACTTTTATCTCCCTTCCGCGCCGCAGACACCGACACCCCCAAGTAGTCAAGAACTTTCATTGATCCCATTTAGAAGAAAAATCATTACACACCCCATGCTTCGCATACCCATAGGAAATACACTCATATTCAAACCACGGTAAAAACCAACAAGGACATCTCAGCCAACTCTATTTGTACAAGCTAAACTACCAGGACTGGATCCTTCTATCTAAACCATCCTGAGCAAGCCATTAAAACCCAAGAGCATTGCTGCAAATTGCCTGTAAAAGGCTATTACTTCGAACACATACAAGGAATTAATCATACCCTTACCATACTGATTCGGCCTATTATCAAGCTATTCCGTCTATCAAATTTCTCTTTTTATTTATCATTCACTTGATTTTTTTTTCTCCCTCGTTATAGCCTCACAATGCCTCAATCCAGACTTACCACAGGAGATTCGAACATACGACCATACTGTCTAAGACCTATATGCCACCGAATACTCTCCCAATGCTTCCCAAAAATACCACGTTCCAAAATACTCTACTTGAAGAACTTCCTGCGAATCTGAAATTTGTTACCATTACTTTCCAGATATTGATACATAGAATCCCATAATTAACACAAAATACCACAAGTCTTGATCCTTTCCTAATGAGAACTCAGTCCCTAGCCATATACCCAACCTTAAGACACCTGATTATTACACGACAAATCTTGGACACAAAAAAACCATTCTCGAGCGTCATTCACTCTTACACAACTGTAAATTATCTTATTTAACGAACAGAACTACTCGTGCCTTATTATCACTCTGACATCGCAGAACATGATCTCACACCAATACAAACAACCATCTTCCTTCTCTATACACTGAGCATTCTTTATTAACCACAGCTCAAGACATCCTAGTATTTTCTCACACCTACGAAGCACTATGTAACATTCGTAAAAATTTTGCTTTACTCGTGCCATCCTCGCCTCAATTTCTACAACCCGAACTGATCTGCCAGCATACCTCAGAAAGGAACCAACATAGCACATAACTGTGCAATCAGCTAATCAACAGCAACCTTCCCAACTTGGCTCGAAAACATCTATCAAGACACATTTAATAACCCATAATACTTCTACTCTAATGATGCCACAATATTATAGTGAGATTAAACTCAAATCATCTACTAGTTTATGAAAACACAGATCCTCATATACTGAAATCCTCTACAAACCTCACATTCATCCCCACATCAGCTGAGTCCACTCTCTAAAGTGACCCAAATTTTCCAATTACCACACGTACCCTTCAATTACACATGAGATCTTCTAACAATATACATAAGAATCGTACCCCTTAAGAACACTCCGCAGTAGATAACCCACATGCTTTGCCTCAGTTTAGTATTTCAGCACACCTTCCACTATCATGCACATAACACAACCATTTAGTCTTCCTGAGTCTGAACTCATATTGCCACACGTAATGTACTTCACTTCTTAACTAGGAGATATGAAAATATTCTTCACGTGCCTATAATTCGGACTACACATCAAGCCAAAATAGGAATCGAATCACTTAACAGTCCATCTACTATCCTGCAGACTTCTTCATCATTAGCAAGTCATATAGAAATATTACACAGTACCAACATACTCATTACATAGCTATCCAGTCGCCATTCTCACAATTAGGGACAATACTGAACATATAAGTTCATAACACCAGCTCATAAAATCAGCACCTTGGTGCTCAAGCCATAAGCAAAGATCCGGCCCTCGAGTCCTCCAGACTGGCCCAACATTAAACTCACAGAGATTGCATCTCGCCCCTCGATCGGGGAATCACAAGACATCAAGGCACATATACTACTGAGCGCTCACGTGCGCATATAGACGTGTGGAAGGAATTTCAAGAGTTATATCTCAAGCTGAATCAAGTAGGCACGATAAGAATTCAAGAAAGTGAAGTTTTCCTAAAGGTTCTGCAGCCTCTCGAGTTCAAATACAGACGTCTCCATACCGATCCGCGAGACTCTACTAAACCTGCTCATGACTCGTGAGACCTAGTAACCTAAGCTCTGATACAAACTTGTCACGACCCAAATCCCGAACTCGATCGAGATGGCACCTCTCATGAAGACTAGGCCAACCAACAGATTAAAAATACTTATTTTAACAAATTTTTAAACATTTATAAAGCTAAAACATGATTAGCATAGACAAAAGTGCGAAAAATAACGATAACAACAGGGAACCGTCCCGTCAAAAGCCGACATCGGGGTGTCACTAGTCATGAGCTACTACAGAGTTCACTAAAGTACTACAAGTCCATAAATAGGAACAAAGTCTAAAAGTAACATGAACAACATAAAATAAGGGAGAAGATCTGGTGTCGCGGACGCTAGTGGTCATCTGGATCCTCTATGATAACAAATCTTCAATCAGCTCAAAACCCGCTACCGGGTGGTCAAGTACCTGCATCTGCACACGAGGTGCAGGGAGTAAAGTGAGTACTCCAACTCAGTGAGTGATAAGGGTAAATAATAACTAAGCAGCAATAAACCATATAAAGCAAATCAACATGCTATATGGTACGGTGTAACCATTGAGAAAATAGGGAAATTTTGAGAATCCTTTAGAAAATATCTTGACTCAGTTCAAAACCTCTTTTTCAGAATATCTTTTGCCAACAATTAAGCAATTAAATGCGGAACAGGTAGTGTAAGTCATCACAAAAGTCAGCCCCTCGAGCACCAACAAGTATGCATAATTGAGCTCATAAACTCGCCCTACATGCAATATTCTTGTTCCTGGTCAGCAATTGTTACCTGACCCATTTACATCATACATTGTCATTGTTACTACTGTGTCAAATTTATCCTCTTTAAAAGTGATCAGACAATATCAAAACAGAAAATAAATATATGAATACTGTTCAGAAATCACTATAACACTGTTGCGGCGCACAGCCCGATTCATGCTCATTCCAGAAATGCACATAAGCCACTAGGGCAATATTAACATGAGGGTCCTCAGCTTAAAACATCAATAACATATTGTTTAAGTTTTCAAATATTAGAAAAAATGGCTAAGTTTGCAAAATAATATTAAAACCTTGGACTGAGAGCAAATAATATGCAAGTAATGCAAAAATAGTGATATCAATCCCCGAAGGGTTCACATAGTTGGCACAAAGCCCCAAACATGGCAATCAGCCCAAATTATGATGATAACAAATAATTTCAGTCAAATACGCGGTAAAAATCAACAACCGGGATAGACCAAGTCACAGTCCCCAACAGTTCTCTACCCCACGCTCATATCCGGTGTGCAAGTTACCTATATACAGCACTATGATGTGCAAATCCGGGGTTTCAAACCCTTAGGAAATCATTTACAAGTATTACTCACCTCGAACCAGTGAAATCTCTAGCTCGCGATGCCTTTTCCCTCCAAATCGGCCTCCACGCGCGTCGAATCAAGCCAAAATCAGAGCAAATGCATCACAATAAGCTAAGGGGACAATACCCAATCGAAAGAAATCGAGAAATAGCAAAAGTCTCGAAACTAGCAAAACCCGAGCCCTGGGCCCACATCTCAAAAAGTTATAAAATTAACATCACCGTATTCCTTATCTCTCCACGAGTTCATACATACCCAATTCACAAAAATTGGAGTCCATTTGGCCCCTCAAATTACTAGTTTAAACGCTTTCATGTTTCAAGCCCTAACCTCCATTTTTATCCATAATTCCCTTGGATTTTTAGTGTTAATCTATGTTTTTACACCATAACAGAATAATCTAAGACCAAGAATCTATACCTGATGAAGACTCTCGAAACCCTCTTCAAAATCGCCCAAAAATCGCCTTAGTCCGAAGTCCAAAATATTTTCTCCTTCAAAATTCGCAAAGCAGGCTTAATATGGTTCTGCCCGATCATTTTTGCTTATGCAGTCAAATAATCGCACCTGCGGTCACCGCACAAGCGACCAAATGACTGCTTATGCGGTCTGCCTTAAAATTTATTGGATCGCTTATGCGGTCTAGAACCGTTTCTGCGGTCGTCGCATTTGCGGAGCCACGTCCGCTTCTACGGAAATCCCTGGTCCTTCGAGGACGCTTCTGCTACCAATATGCCGCATCTGTGGAACCGCTTATGCGGTCCGTTTTTCCGCAGATGCTGAAATGACAGAACCAGCAAAACTTACAAACCTGCAACAAACTCCAAATCATTCGTTTAACCACCCGAATCCACCCTGAGGCCCCCGGGACTTCAACCAAAGGCACCAACACATCCAAAAAAATCATACGCACTTGTTCCAATCATTAAAACACATCATATAACACTAAAACCATTAAATCACATCGGATTCAAGCCTAAGTTTCTTAAAAAACTTCCGAAATACACTTTCAACCAAAAACCCGACCAAACGATGTCCGAATGACCTGAAAATTTGCAAACATATCCAAAATCACCCAACAAAGCTACGGCAACTCTCGGAATTCCATTCTTAACATCGGATCAAAATCTTACCTACCAACCGGAATTCGCCAAATTTCCAACTTCGCCAATTCAAGCCTAATTCTACACCGAACTTCCAAATTCAATTCCGATCGCACTCCCAAGTCACAAATCACTTCTCGGAGCTAACCAAACGACCGAAATTCACATCCGATCCCTCTAACTCATAAGTCAACATCCGGTTGACTTTTCCAACTTAAGCCTTCTTAAAAGAGACTAAGTGTCTCATTTTTTATCAAAACCATTGCAAATCAAACTGATTACACAAGATACAGATAATGAAGCATAAGGAAGCTGAAAATGGGGACAATGGGGCAGTAATACCTTAGATGATGGGTCGGGTCATCACAACAGGTGAGGATATCTGCTCTGCATCTCTCGCTCGGTCTCCCAGGTAGCCTCCTCCACGGGCCAACCTCTCCACTGCACTTTCAATAAAGCTATATCCTTTGACCTCAACTTCCGAACCTAACGAGCCAAAATATCTACTGGCTCGACACCATAAGTCAAATCATCCTCCAACTGAACTATGCTAAAGTCCAGAACATGAGATAGATCCCCAATATATTTTCGGAGCATAGAAACATAAAATACTGGATGCATGCTCGACAAGATGGGTGGCAAGGCAAGCTCATAAGCCACCCCCAATCCTATGAAGTACCTCAAATGGTCCAATGAACTGCAGACTCAAGTTCCCCTTTTTTCCAAATCTGATAACACCCTTCATGGGTGAAACTTTCAATAAAACCTTCTCGCAAACCATCTCGAACCTTTCTGTCAGCATAACTCTTTTTCCTCGACTGTACAATACGAAGTCTCTCTTGAATTACCTTTATTTTTCTAAAGCATTCTGAACCAAATCTATCCCCAATCGCCTGGCCTCACCGGGCTCGAACCAACCAATTGGAGATCTGTTTCGCATCCCATACAAAGCCTCATATGGAGCCCTCAGAATACTCAATTGGTAGCTATTTTTATAAGCAAACTCTGCGAGTGGTAGAAACTTATCCCATAACCCTCCAAAATCAATAACACAAGCGCGTAGCATATCCTCCAGTATCTAAATGGTGCTCTTGAATTGCCCGTCCGTCTGAGGGTGAAAAGCTGTGCTCAACTGCACCTGAGTACCCAACTCTCGCTGAATAGACTTCCTAGATTGGGAAGTAAAATGGGTGCCACTATCCAAAATTAAGGAAAGTGGAACACCATGCAACCGCACAATCTCCCGAATATATAACCCTGAAAACTATTCTAAAGAATAAGTAGTACATAAAGGAATGAAGTGCGTGGACTTGGTCAGCGTACCCACAATCACCCAAATAGCATCGAACTTATTCAGAGTACGAGGAAGTCCAACAACAAAGTCCTTAGTGATCATGTCCCACTTCCACTATAGAATAACCATCTGCTGAAGTAAGCCACCCGGTCTCTGATGCTTATATTTCACCTACTGACAATTGAGACATCGAGCTACAAATCCCACAATATCTTTCTTCATTCTCCACCACCAGGAATGGCACCTCAAATCTGGTACATCTTCGTGGTAGCCAGATGAATAGAATACTACGAGCTATGGGCCTTCTCCAATATCAACTCCCAAAGCCCATCCACATTAGGCACACAAATCTAGCCCTGTATCTTCAACACTATATCATCACCAATGGCCACATTTCTAGCATCATCATGCTGAACTCTGTCCCTAAGGACAAGCAAATGCGGATCATCATACTGGCTCTCTCTGATGCGATCATATAAACAAGATCGAGAATCACACAAGCCAATACCTAACTGGGCTTAGAAATATCCAACCTCACGAACCGATTTGCTAAATCCTGAACGTCAATGGCAAGAGGTCTCTCCCCAACTGGAATATATGCCAAACTCCTCATACTCACTGCCTTTCGACTCAAAGCATCGGCCACCATATTGGCCTTTCCCGGATGGTACAATATTGTGATATCATAATCCTTAAGCAACTCCAACCATCTCCGATGTCTCAAATTAAGATTCTTTTGCTTGAACAAGTGCTGAATACTATGATGATAAATGAATACCTTACAAGACACGCCATACAACTAATACCTCCAAATCTTTAGTACGTGAATTATGGCAGCCAACTCCAAATTATGAACGGGGTATTTTTTTCTCATGGGGCTTCAACTGATGAGAAGAATATGAAATAACTCTACCCTCATACATCAACACACAACCAATCCCTACAGTCGAAGAATCACAATACACAGTATATAAACCTAAAGCTAATGGCAGAACCAACACTGGAGCTATGGTGAAAGTTGTCTTGAGCTTCTGAGAGCTCTCCTTACACTCGTCCCACCATAAAAATGAAGCACCCTTCTAAGTCAACTTCATCAAGAGTGATGCGACATATGAGAATCTCTGAACAAATCGGCGATAATAGCCTGCCAAACAAAGAAAACTGCGAATCTCAGTCGCTGAGGACGGTCTGGGAAAACTCTACACCGCCTCAATCTTCTTTGGATCTATTTGAATCCCCTCACTGGACACCACATGTCACAAGAATGGCACTGAACTAAGCCAACAATCACACTTGGAGAACTTTGCATAAAGCTTCTCCTCCCTTAACCTCTATAACACAACCCTCAAATGCTATGCGTGCTCCTCCTAACTACGCGAATACACCAGAATATCATCAACGAAGTTGATGACAAACGAGTTAAGAAAAGGGTGGAACACGTTGTTCATCAAAGACATGAACGTTGCTGGGGCATTGGTCAGCCCAAAAGACATAACAAGGAACTCATAATCACCATATCTTGTCTTGAAGGCTGTCTTAAGAATATATGAATCCTAGATCTTCAAATGGTGATAACCTAAACGGAGATCAATCTTGGAGAACACACTCGCTCCCTGAAGCTGGTTAAATAGATCATCAATGCGTGGCAAAGGATACTAGTTCTTAATTGTTACCTTGTTCAATTGCCTAAAATCAATGCACATTCTCATTGTGCCATCCTTCTTCTTCACAAATAGAATCGGCGCACCCTAAGGTGATATACTAGGCTGGATGAACCCCTTATCTAGGAGTTCCTGAAGATGCTTCTTTAACTCCTTCAACTCTGCTGGCGCGACTCGATATGGTGGAATAGAAATGGGCTGAGTGACCGGCACCAGGTCAATACCAAAATAAATATCCCTGTATGGTGGCATGCCCGACAGTTCTACAGGGAACACAACAGGGAAGTCCCTCAAAACTGGAATAGAATCAATACGTGGAGCCTCCACTCCGACATCCCTCACGAAGGCAAGATACGAGAGACAACCCTTCCCAACAATACGTTGGGCCTTCAAGAAAGAGATCACCCTACTAGGAACATAGTTCGTCATGCCACGCCACTCGCTCCGCGGCATATCTGGCATAGCCAACATGACTATATTAGCATGTCAATCTAGAATAGCATGACACGGAGATAACTATTCCATGCCCGAAATGATATCAAAATCCACCATACTCAGTAATAAAAGATCAACGCGGGTATCTAGGCCCCCAATACTCACCACAAATGATTGGTACACACGGTCTACAATAACAGTATAGCCCACAAGGGTAGATACATTAACAGGTAAAGCAAGAATCTTGCGATGCATAGCCAAATAATGAGCAAAGTATGATGACACATAAGAGAAGAAGGATTTGAGATCAAATTGTCACGCCCCAACCTCGGGAGGCGCGACCGATGCTCAATCAAGTGAACCCGACTGAGCAAGCCTTGCCGAACACTTTCTACCCCAAATCAATATGAATACGGAACCCATTCCTTTGATTAATTTAGACAAGAATACATGGTGCATACTATATCATTGGTTCAATTCATATCACAAAGATTTACCGTACATAAGCTAGCTTCAAGGATTCTATTAGAGTTATAGTTTATGGAGATCATAAGTTTTAGGATTACAACATATATATAGTGGACTCCCCGAACACCCATACATAACCCACACTAGTGTCTTTGGAGCCTCTAAGGATACAATAGATAAGCATAACTATGCCGGAAACAAGGCCCCGACTATACCTCAAAAGTGGAAAGTTGTAATAACAAAAGATACACCATATAGCCCCATGGAAGAAAAAAGGGCTCACCAAGACTTAGAGTAGAAGAACACTCTTCTAAACACGATTGGCACTGTCCACTATGGAGCCACCTACAATCATGACACGAATGTAGTGCCCCCGACAAAAAGGACATCATTACATTTGAATTTTACTGGTATGTATAACTAAATACCATTTTACTATAAATAACTATCAAACAGATACAGGCAAATAATATGGGCAAATCAAAATAGCAATTCATATAGTCTTTCATACAATTTCCACAACATAGGTTAGGGCATTTCTGTCACGTGTTCACCACTGTTCTCAATACCACCGCCATTTTGAGCGGAGTACGGTCACGACCCGACCGGCTAGGTCGCCTCACTGGAGGCATTACTCTCAATCAATATTTCATTTCCCTTATCTAGAATTCAATATCAGCACATTACCACCATGTGTGCGGCATGGTGTCCAATCACAACCCGATCGGCTAGGTTACCTCAATAGACGCATTACTCTATTCTCATTACTTAACACCTTCAAATCTTTATCCCACACATATCATAACAATTCCTAGGGCACCCATGGCCACCATCATCACATCATTTTCCCTTTTCAACATTCATTTTACAAGTTGTGATCATAGACACATATATCAAGGATAATTCAAGTTGCAAGCACGGGTAAGTGAGCACATAGCTAGCATGAATAATTCTTTGTTTCAATGTTGGCTTATGGCCCAAGTATTTCAACACATAACTTTTCTTTTCATCATTATCAAATTGTCAAGATTGGTACGTTATTCACATTGAGGAACATCCTTCACGAATATGTATAGAGATATATGCAAATCAATTAATGTGTAATAACAATCAATACACTAGCCAATTCAACTCTTACCATACTTTCGTAAATGACAACTGAGCTCAATTTCTAATAAAAATGGAGGGTTTTAGCCATACATACCTCAATAAAGCTTTTCCTTACTCTTTTACAATTTTTGGAACTCTTAGCTCTTCCATATATTGAGTAAGAATTACAAATTAAATCGAGAATTAGAGATGAGATTGAGACTCTAGCTTGGCTCAAGTACATTGACAAACCCTAGAGGTGCAATTTATATCATTTTGTACCCCTCTTTAATTCACCACCTCCCACTACTCCAAGGTTTGAGATTCATGCAAGGAATCCATTGTTATACCCCATGAATAACCTCACTAGTGACCCCTTATATCTGAGAATAAAACAAATAAGAGTTGGAGTGAAGAAGTCTTACCTCTTGAGGTGATGGTCTAGGGGTCTTCACTTGATTTTCTTCAAGGATTTTGTCATACCTTATGGAGTAATTTGATGGGGAAACTTTCCCTCTCTAGAAACCCTCTCTCACCCTCTAGAAATGTCCAGAAAGATGCTTAAAATGAGCTATAACACCGGATATATCGATAGGGAGGTCGAGTTATAAACTAGAAAATTGGAGCCCTGAGTTAAATATGTGATTGCATTTGCAATCGCAGATTAAACATGCGGTCCGCATAATAGACCGTTAAATGCTCCCCAGAAAAGAAACATTCTGACTCAGTCTGCGGTAAGAATGTGGTCCGCATTCACGTTCTGCGGTCGTAAAGTGCACCACATAACTGACACTCACAAAATTCAAAGGAGAATATGAGACGACTATACGGTCCGTATTTCGGTTATGCGACCGCATTTTCGACCGCATAGCTGACTTCAATTTCAACCAGCATTCTGACTCACTATGCGGCAGATATGCGGTTCGCATACCTGATTTGCGGCCGCATTCTGGCCCGTATTTCTTGCATTTTTCTGGAAACTTATTCTTGACTTTTTAATGCATTATTCAATCTAAAAAGGTCCGCGCCGCAAAGTATATTTATGAATTGTCAACACATGCTCCTAACTTGGCACCACAGGATTCGGGATTTCGAGTAGGGATTTCACGGGGCCTTACATCCTCAACCACTTAAGATCATTCGTCCTATAATGAGGATCAAGGTTCATTCATTAACAATCTTAGTGCAATCTTCTCCTCTTCACAACCCGAAACAGCTTGACAATCCCCAAATTTAGCTAACTCCCTAGATTTCCAAAAATTTCGCCAGAGTTTCGTTTGTTTCCAGTCCTCACCCACCTATCAGAGAGCCCCAGAAATACACCATAATAGCATAAAACATATGCATAAGCATAGTATAATTGGCACAATATAAACAATGGCCATATACCCAACCATATTACCAAAAAAAGGACGGTTTTACGTAAGTCCAGCCAACAAATACGGTTTTGAAGGATCTAAATGCATAAAAATTATTACATGATTACTCAAACAAGTGTGGATACTTCTTTTTCATTTCATCCTAGGCTTCCCAAGTAGTTTCCTCAACGTGCTGGCTCCGCCATAATACTTTTATGGATGCAATTTCCTTATTTCTCAGTTTTTGAACTTGCCTATCAAGCATGGCAACTGGGACCTCTTCATATGATAGCTCTTCGTTTACCTCAATAGTCTCAACTGGCACAATGGTGGACGGATCCTCTACTACCTGCCTTAACATGAACACATGGAAAATCGGGTGTATCAATGACATCTCGGGCAGCAGCTCGAGCTTGTATGCCACCTGACCAATTTTTTGAATGATTCTTTATGGTCCGACATACCTTGGACTCAATTTTACCTTCTTTCCAAACCTCATGATACCTTTCATAGGGGAAACTTTCAAGAATACCCAATCATCTTCTTTAAACTCCAAATCTCTGCGACGCACATCTGAGTAGGATTTTTGGTGACTTTGAGCACTTTTCAACCTTTCTTTAATAAGCTTGACTTTCTCCATGTCCTGGTGCACGAGGTCCAGCCCTATCAATTCCGCTTCTCCAACCTCGAACCACCCGATGGGAGACCTACATCTCCTACCATAAAATGCTTAGAACGATGACATTTGAATACTAGCGTAGAAGCTGTTGTTGTAAGCGAATTCTATGAGTAGCAAATGGTCATCCCAACTCCCCTTAAAATCAATAGTACAAGCACGCAACATGTCCTCAAGTGTCTGAATAGTCCGCTCTGCTTGCCCATCGGTTTGTGGATGAAAAGCTGTGCTAAGGTTCACTTGCGTACCCAAGCCCTGCTGAAACTTTTTCCAAAACATAGCTGCGAATTGAGCCCCTCGATCTAAAATGATTGAGACTGGAGTGCCATGCAACCTGACTATTTTTTTTATATACAACTGAGCATATTGTTCTGTTGTGTCGGTAGATTTAACTGGCAAGAAGTGCACTGATTTCGTGAGTCGATCCACGATCACCCAAATTGAGTCGAACTTACGTGGAGTATGCGGCAACCCTACAACAAAATCTATGTTAATCATCTCCCACTTCCACATTGGAATGTCTATGCATTGTGTCAATCCACCGAGCCTTTGATGTTCGGCCTTTACCTGTTGACAATTCGGATATATTGCCAGAAATTCCTCCACATCCCTCTTCATGTTGTTCCACAAATAAATTCCCTTGAGATCATGATACATTTTTGTACAACCTGGGTGCACGGAATACCTGGATGTGTGAGCTTCTACCATGATCCTTTCCCGAAGACTGTCGACATCAGGAACACATAGGCGGTCTTGGTACCGTAGGGTACCATCATTCATGCCCAAGGAGAAATCTGTGGTCTTATGATTGTGAATCACTTATTTTAGTTGTGCTCACAATGGATAATTGAATTGCATTTCTTTTACCTCTACCACAAGCGGCGATTCAGCCCTATTTTGTATAATTACCCCTCTTCCATCAGAGTCCGCCAGATGAACTCCCAAATTAGCTATCCGGTGAACCTCCCTAGCCAATGGTCTCCGATAGGCCCCCAAATGAGTCAAACCCCCATAGATTTTTGACTAAGCGCATCTGCAACAACATTAGCCTTTCCCGGGTGGTAGAGAATATCAATATCGTAGTCTTGAGTAACCCTAGCCACCTTCTTTGTCTCAGGTTCAACTCCTTCTGCTTGAAGATATATTCAAGGCTCTTATGATCAGTAAATACATCCACATGGACCCCATACAAATAATGTCGCCAAATCTTTAGTGCAAACACCACAGCTGCTAGCTCTAAGTCATGGGTTGGATAGTTCTTCTCATAATTCATGAGTTGCCTAGAGGCGTAGGATATAACCTTGCCTCGTTGAATCAACACACACCCCAGCCCGACTCTCGAAGCATCGCAATACACCACAAATCCCTCGGTACCCTCTGGTAGGGCTAACACCAGTGCTGTTGTCAACCTTGATTTCAATTCTTGGAAACTCTTTTCACAAGCATCAGACCATTGGAATTTAACTACTTTCTGCGTCAATTTAGTCAAAGGATAGGCGGGAGTAGAAAACCCCTCCACAAACCTCCTGTAGTACCCAGCTAATCCCAAGAAACTGCGCATCTTAGTTGGAGTGGTAGGTATAGGCCAATTCTTCACTGCCGCAACCTTTTGAGGGACAACCATAACTCCTTCCTTGGAAACAACATGACCCAAGAACGCGACAGATTCAAGCCAGAATTCACATTTTGAAAATTTCGCATATAATTGATGTTGCTGAAGAGTCTGCAATACTGCCCTGAGATGGCCTGCATGGTCCTCCCGACTTTGGGAATATACTAGAATGTCGTCGATAAACACTATCACAAAGGAGTCTAGGAAGGGCTTGAAGACTCATTCATAAGGCCCATGAAAGCTGCTGAGGAATTTGTTAGCCCAAAATATATTACCATAAATTTAAAGTGCCCATACCGATTTCTAAAAGTTGTTTTTGGAATATCCCGCTCCCGTATCTTCAACTGGTGATACCCGGACCGCAAGTCAATCTTTGAGAAACATGCAGCACCTTGCAATTGATCGAACAAGTCATCTATTCTTGGCAAGGGATATTTGTTTTTAATTGTGACTTTGTTAAGTTTCCGGTAGTCAATACACATCCGCAGCGATCCATCCATCTTTCTTACGAAAAAGACCGGTGCACCCCATGGCGACACACTTGGCTGGATGAAACCCTTCTCTAACAAATCCTTCAATTACTCTTTTAGCACTTTCAATTCTGCCGGTGCCATCCTGTAAGGTGGAATCGATATAGGCTGTGGTTCTGGCATCACGTCGATCCCAAAATCAATTTCCCTATCTGGTGGAATCCCAGGGAGCTCATCTGGAAAGATATTTGGAAATTCGTTCATAACTGGTATAGAATCAAGGCTAGCTGCCTCGGCATTGGTGTCTACAACTCGAACTAGATGATAGATACACCCCTTCTTGATCATTTTTGTGGCCTTAAGGTAGGAAATAAACCGACCTCTAGGCTCTAAATTATCTCCCCTCCATTGAATGATGGGCTCATTAGGAAATTCAAGCCTAATAGTTCTAGTCCTACAATCAAGTTTGGCAAAGCATGAGTAAAGCCAATCCATTCCCATTATTACGCCGAAATCCACCATTCCCAACTCGATAAGATCGGCCATGGTATCCCTACCACGTACCGTAACAACACAACCTCTATAAACTCGAGCAGCTAAAATTGACTCACCAACTGGGGTAGATACTGAGAATGGATCATGAAGCTGCTCCGGTTCTATCCCAAATTTCATAGCAACAAACGGGGTAACATAGGATAAAGTGGAATCGGGATCAATAATTGCATACACATAAAGAGATTGGACAGTCAGAATACATGTAACAAAATCTGGAGAAGCCTCTGCAGTCTGGCGGCCACTCATAGCATAGAATCGGCTGGGACCTCCTGAAATATATGTACCACCCCTAGCTGCATCACGCTCTGCGGGTGCTGGGGCACTTCGAGTTAGAGAGGGGGCTGAAGATGTGGCAGTTGCTGGACTGGAGGGCTGAGCTGTGACCCTATATGTTCCCTAGCGAGATGCACGACAGTATATCTGAATATGGCCCCTCATCCCACATCCATAACATATAGGCAACTCCATGTAGCAGACCCCTGAGTGTATCTTCCAGCACTTGGGACACGGGGATCTCTGCTGCTTTTGAAACCTCTCCCCTGAACAACCTCGCTGGTGGAATCCCCTGTTGCCCTGACCGGGCCTGAAACGACTCCACTGCTGCTACCCGGGCCTTGATGGCGGTGCACTGGCTGAAGACTCTGCAACAGACTGGGAAAGCCCTAATGATCCTCCCCTAAAATTTGATCTTCCCCCACCTAGCGACTCTTCCATGTTGCCTGTAGACCGGGCCTTGCTATTACTCTCTCCATCTCCATTCTGTTCTTCAACTTAAGGTCCTCTATATCTTGAGAAAATGCTACCATCCTCCCGTAGTTCATGTCAGAATTCAATGTTGTTGTAGAAGCTTCATTAATAATCAAATGAATAAGACACTGAAAAAACCGACGCACTCTAGCCTCCATGGTGGGCAACATATTAATAGCATACTTGGACAAGCGGGAAAACTCCATGTGGTACTCCCATACACTTCTGTTATCTTGCCTCAGATTTTCAAACTCTACTGCCTGGGCTGCCCTTGTATCAACGGGCAAGAAATGATCAATGAAAGCATCGGCAAACTCACTCCACCTCGCCGGAGGGCACCCCTCCTCTTAGGAGTCTTTCTATGACTGAAACCATGAATAGGCCACCCCTTTCAGACGGTAGGCAGCCAACTCTACTCCCTCGGTCTCAGTCGCACGCATCACTCTGAGGTTCTTGTGCATCTCATCAATATAGTCCTGAGGGTCTTCTTCTAGATTGGCACCTGTGAATACGGGGAGGTCTAATTAAAGGAATATGTTTACCCTGGAACTGGTAGAATCCCCTGGCTGGTTGGATAAACTGGGTGCAATATTTGACCTTTGGGCTTGAGAGGCCACCAACTGAGTCAAAATTTGAATAGCTCCCCTAAGATCCCCATCAGAAACGCTAGAACTGGAAGTTGGGACTGGAGGCGGGACAGAAGCATCAATGGGTGGTATAGTGGTACCCTCCATAGTTGTAGGGACTAAGGTAGTTTGTTCTGGAACAGATGGATCCGGTAGGGTAATAGCAAGGTGGCTACCCTCACCCGCAACATCAATCAGAGAATCATCAACCACTCCTGGGGTGGCATTGGCTTCTTGGCCAATTCTTTCCTTTTTCTTAGGTGCCATTTACTGAAAGATTGAACAATACACCGATTAGGAAGTAAATAGTTTCACCGCATGATCCAGAATATCAAAGAAGGGTGTTATTCCTAAATGCCCAAATAGCCTCCAACTTATAGATGTGCTCAACAACACACAGATAAGAAGGAATCTACTAGACACAACTCCAAGACATCCTAGGACACTTTAAAACCTTAGGCTCTGATACCAAGTTTGTCACACCCCAACCTCGGCAGGCGCGACGGACGCTCAATCAAGTGAACCCGACTGAGCAAGCCTTACCGAACACTTTCTACCCTAAATCGATATGAATACGGAACCCATGCCTTTCATTAATTTAGACAAGAATACATGGTGCATACTACATCATTGGTTCAATTCGTATCACAAAGATTTACCGTACATAAGCTAGCTTCAAGGGTTCTATTAGACTTATAGTTTATGGAGATCGTAAGTTTAGGTTTACAACATATATATAGTGGACTCCCCGAACACCCACACATAACCCACACTAGTGTCTTTGCAGCCTCTAAGGATACAACAGATAAGCATAACTATGCCGGAAATAAGGCTCTGACTATACCTCAAATTTGGAAAGCTGTAATAACAAAAGATACACCATATAGCCCCATGGAAGAAAAAAGGGCTCACCAAGACTTCGAGTAGAAGAACACTCTGCTAAACACGATTGGCATTGTCCGCTATGGACCCACGTACAATCATGACATAAATGTAGCACCCCCGGCAAAAGGGACATCATTACATTTGAATTGTACTGGTATGTAGAACTACTTACCATTTTACTAGAAATAACTATCAAACAGATACAAGCAAATAATATGGGCAAATCAAAGAAGCAATTCATATAGTCTTTCGTACAATTTCCACAACATAGGTTAGGGCATTTCTGTCACGTGTTCACTACTGTTCTCAATAGCACCGCCATTTCGAGTGGTGTCCGATCACGACCCGACCGGCTAGGTCACCTCACTGGAGGCATTGCTTTCAATCAATATTTCATTTCCCTTATCCAGAATTCAATATTAGCACATTACCACCATGTGTGCGGCATGGTGTCCAATCACGACCCGATCGGCTAGGTCACCTCATTTTAGGAATTACTCCATTCTCATTACTCAACACATTCAAATATTTATCCCACACATATCATAACAATTCCTAGGGCATCATGGCCACCATCATCACATCGTTTTCCCTTTTCAGCATTCATTTTACAAGTTGTGATCATAGACACATATATCAAGGATAATTCAAGTTGCAAGCACAGGTAAGTGAGCATATAGCTAGCATGAATAATTCATTGTTTCAATGTTGGCTTATGACCCAAGTATTTCAACACATAACTTTACTTTTCATCATTATCAAATTGTCAAGATTGGTACGTTATTCACATTGAGGAACATCCTTCACGAATATGTGTAGATATATGCAAATCAATTAATGTGTAATAACAATCAATACACTAGCCAATTCAACTCTTACCATACTTTCATGAATGACAACTGATCTCAATTTACAATAAAAAAAAGGGGTTATAGCCATACATACCTCAATAAAGCTTTTCCTTACTATTTTATAATTTCCGAAACTCTTAGCAATTCGATCTATTGATTAAGAATTGCAAATTAAATCGAGAATTAGAGATGAGATTGAGACTCTAGCTTGGTTCAAGCACATTGACAAACCCTAGAGGTGCAATTTATATCATTTTGTACCCCTCTTTAATTCATCACCTCCCACTACTCTAATGTTTGATATGCATACAAGTAATCCATTGTCATACCCATGAATAACCTCACTAGTGACCCCTTATATATGAGAATAAAACAAATAAGATTTGGGGTGATGAAGTCTTACCTCTTGAGGTGATGATCTAGGGGTCTTCACTTGATTTTCTTCAAGGATTTTGTCATACCTTATGCAGTAATTTGATGGGGAGACTTTCCTTCTCTAGAAACCCTCTCTCTCCCTCTAGAAATGTCCAAAAAGATACTTAAAATGAGCTATAACATCGGATATATCAATAGGGAGGTCGGATTAAAAATTTGAAAATTGGAGCCACGAGTCAAATATGCGATCGCAGAGTAAACATGCGGTCCGCATAATGGATCGCAAAATGCTCCCCAAAAGCAAAACATTCTGACTTAGTCCGCGGTAAGAATGCAGTATGCATTCACATTCTGCGGTCGAAAAGTGCACCGCAGAACTGACACTCAAATAATTCAAAGGAGAATGTGTGACGATTATGCGGTCAGCATTTCGATTATGCGACCGCATTTTCGACCGCATAGCTGACTTCAATTTTAACAGACATTCTGACTTACTCTGCGGCAAATATACGATCTGCATACCTGATTTGCGGCCGCATTCTGGACCGCATTTCTTGCATTTTTCTAGAAACTTATTCTTGACTTTTTAATGCATTATTCAATCTAAAAAGGTCCGTGGGGCATTACACAAATAATACAGAGGCATCTCTGTGGTAGACTGAAACAATACCTGTAATAATAGCATCGGAAGCAGTGGCATCAGATCTTCCTAGAATAGCACAAAAATAGGCCTGACCGCCCCCTGATCGACCTCCCCCCTTGGGGCAACCCCTGGCTGACTGACCTCCACCCCTAGCTGGCTGAGGAGGTGGTGGTGAAGCAACTGGCACTGAAGTCGAAGACTGACCCCTACTGGGATGAACTATAAGCAGGACGAGGACAGTGCCTCCATATCTGGCCTATTTCGCCATGCTAATAACAACTCCCGGGTGCTAGAAAAGGGCACTGAAGGGAACACCTGGCACCGGAATGACTAGCATATGCACTCGATATAGAAGAATCATGAGTTGATGGGGCATGAGATGAATTCTAAGCTAAAAAGGCGCTGAGTGATGACTGGCCCTACTGTGACCCATGATAAACACAACCTGTAGATGCCCCGCGATACTCTCGGCACGCTGGCTAAGTAGGCCTGAAAGAACGACCTCTACCATACTGAAACTGGCCTCTCGAAGGAGCACCACTATAGCTACCAGATCCTCAAGGCCACTAGGTCTCCCTCTCATCTCTCTTCTGATGACGTACCGACTCAATCTCCCAAGCAATATCAACCACCTCTTCGAAGGTGGCACCTGTCACCCTCTTTCTAGTCATCAGAATACGGAGCTGGTAAGTAAGGCCATCGACAAATCTCCTAATCCTCTCTCGATCCATCAGAACCAACTAGATAGCATGACAGGCCAACATAGAAAACCTCCTCTCATACTAGGACACGGTCATCTCCCCCTGACACAGCCACTCAAATTGCCTACTCACCTCCTCTCTACGAGACTGGGGAACATACTTCTCCAGGAACAGAACGAAGGACTGCTGCCAGGTAAGGGGTGATGCACCAACAGGCGTACACCTCTCAAAATCCTCCCACCAAGTGAAGGTAGCCCTATAAAACTAAAATTTGGTAAATGCCACACCACTAGTCTCAAGAATCCCTGCTGTAGAAGTATCCCCTGGCACTTATCTAGGAAACTCTGGGCATCCTCGCCCTCTGCACCACTGAATGTCGGAGGCTGGAGTCTACCAAACCTCTCAAGCCGACGCTGCTCATTATTTTGCATAACTGGTACTACAAACTCCTAAGCTGGTGCAACCGGATGGGCTGGAGGTGCCCCCGACGTCTGAAGTACCTGCACTACCTACTCAGGTGTGCGAGCAACGGGGGTCTGGATCCCTCTCTCGGTATGTGAAGTAGATGCGGCTGTAGTAGCTAAATTCGCCTGAGCCAAATCGGTACACACTAAAAACATATGAGCTAAACCGTCCTAAAGGCCTTGAATCATAATACGCACAACTGGTGCCTGGACTGATGCTGCTGGAACATCCATAGTTGGAGCCTGATCCTGAGCTGGGGCAGCTGGTGGATCAACAGGTGCTACCTTCGCTACCCTGCCTCTGCCACGACCATGACCGTATCCACAACCTCTGGTATCCTTAGCTGGTGGCACTGGTGACCATCCACCCCATCTGATAGCTTGTGTCCTCACCATCTGTGACAGAATAGAATAAAAGAATTTTAGTACTCGGATCAACAAGTTCGCACGACAAGAGTTTCAAGAATATGAAGTTTTTCCTAAAGGTTCTGCAACCTCTCGAGGATAAATACAGACGTCTCCATATTGATCTGCAAGACTCTACTGAACCTTCTCATGACTCGTGGGACCTATGTAACCTAGGCTATGATACCAACTTATCACGAACATAACCCCGAACCCGGCTATGATGGCGCCTCTCGTGAAGACAAGGCCAGCCAGTCTAACAAAATTAGTCCTTTTAAGTAGTTAAATAACATAAAGATAATTTAAAAGTTATTTAATAGAAACAAGTAGCATAAATAGAGATAAAAAAGCGAAAATCCATCCCAACACAGCCCTAACTGAGGTGTCACAAGTCACGAGCATTTATGATACTCAATCTTCAAACGAAACTATATAGTCTCAAAATACTGAACTAGAAACGTAAAGGAAATAGATGGAGAGAAGCTCAAGGCTACGAACGCCAGTGGCTACCTAAAGATTCCTCCAAGACCCGCCTAAAGTTGGAATGAATCAGCACTCGTGAGCAGAACCAGCGACACCTGAATCTACAGACATGGTACCTGGAGTAATGTGAGTACTCCGACCCAGTGAGTAATAAAAATAAATAATGACTAAAGTATGAAAACACGTATACACAAGGTATTCTATACTGAAGTAGTTAATTAGGTAATTTTCAAGCAGTAAACCAATAAAAAGCAGAATAAAGTACTTCTATAATAAATAAACAGGTAATTGATAGACAAATAAGATAAAGTAAACACATAGAAATTCGCCCCTCAAGAATAGTAACAACAAATTCTGCCCTCGGGCTCAATCTCACATCACAATAGGTACTCGCGCTCACTAGGGATGTGTAGATTCCGGAGGGGCCCCTTACAGCCCAAGCGCAATATCAAGCCATCTCGTTGCATCAATTCTAGGCCCCCAGCCTCATATCAATCAAGCCACATCGTGGCTTACATATCTTAAGCCCTCAACCTCATATCAGTATCAGTGTATCCTCACAACATAGGCCCTCTGCCTTACTCAATCAAAATACTCACAAGGCCCCCTAGAAAAAGTATAACAACATTTCTTATCCCAAATATCATTTAGAATATCATGTAAATCTCAAAACTGAGTAAAAATGGCTGAGTATGAAAACAGTGGAAAATAACATGACTGAGTTCAAGTAATAAGTCAAAACGGTGAGGAAATATCAACGAAAAGTCTCGAATCGTTCAAATAGTTGGCACTAGGCCCAAATATGACATCTAGTCCCAATAATAATGACAACAAACAATTTACAATCAAACTACATGGTAAAATCATCAATCGGGATAGACTAAGTCACAATCCTCAATGATGCTCTACCCCATACTCGCAATCAAGCGTGTAAGTCACCTCAACATAGCACTTCGATACGAAATCGGGGGTTTCAAACCCTTAGGACATCATTTACAATTATTACTCACCTCTAACCGACTAAATCTCTAGCTCACGACACTTGTGCTACTCAAATCATTCTCCATGCGCATCGAATTTATCCAAAATCAGAACAAATACATCACAATATGCTAAGGGAACAAAGCCCAACCAAAAATAATCGAAAAATACCAAAAATTTTAAAATTAGCAAAACCTGAGCCCTGAGCCCGCTTCTCGAAACTCAAAAATTTTCATATCATTGGATACCTCGTCTTCCCATGAGTTCGTACATACAAGAACACAAAAATCGTAGTTCAAATCACCCCTCAAATCCCTATTCAAACCCCTCTTAAACTCAAGCCCTAAACCTCCATTTTTAGTTATTTAGTTCTTTAAATTTCAGTCCCAATCCATGAAAAATTACCATACAAGTGTGGTCTAAATCCAAAATCCTTACCTCAACAAACTCTCTTTGATTTCTCTCTTCAAAAACCGCCCAAAGCTCCCAATTACGAGTTCAAAAATGGTTAAACCCTTCAAAAATTGCGAAGTATGAAATATATACCTTCTGCCAGGTCTTTCTGCATCTGTGGTCCAAGACCTGCTTCTATGGTACCGCATTTGGCGTCTACTATCCACTCCTGCGGAATTCACTTAAGGGACTGGGTCACGCTTCTGCGAAACACCCTCTGCATCTGCAATTCTGCAGATAAGGTTAACCCAACCACTTTTGCAATTCCTGACCATTTCCTCCTCGACCGCTTCTGTGAACAAACCAATGCATATGTGGTGTCGCACCTGCGGTCTCCAAACCGCAGGTGCAAAAAAAACAGAAGCATCAATGATTTTTCTGAAATCTCTTAAGTCCTAAATCTTCCCCTTAACCATCTAAAATCACCCCGTGGCCCCCGGGACTTCAGCCAAAAGAAAAAATATGACCCAATACCTTATTTAAACTTGTTCCAATCATCAAATCGCCTTAAAGAACATCAAATTACTCAAAACACATCGAATCCAAGGCTAAGTTTCTAAAATCTTCCGAAATACGCGTTTGATCAGAAACCCAACCAAACCACGTCCGAATGACTTGAAATTTTTCACACACATACCAAATGACATAATGAAGTTAATGCAACCCTCAGAATTCCCTTCCGACCCCTAAATCAAAATCTCACCTACCAACCGGAAATCGCCAAAATATCAACTTCGCCAATTAATTCATAATTCTACTTCGGACCTCCAAAACTCATTCTGATCACACTCCTAACTCATAAATCACCCCCCGAAGTTAAAAAAATCATCAAAACTCTTATATAAACCTTATAACGAATAAGTCAACATACGATTGATTTTTCTAACTCAAACCTTCTTAAAAGAGACTAAGTGTCTCAAACCTTATCAAAAATATTCTGGACTCGATTTGACCAACCCGATGCTAAAAAACACAGATAAAGGAGCATACAAAAGTAGATATGCAATAAACAGAACGGTAACTCATGAAAAAATTGGTCGGGTCTTCACAACAAGGGGGGTTGATTTATGTGGTGCTCGATTTTTTGCTTAACCCGATTATAGAAGGACCTGGTTCTTCTATGTGTTCTAACTACTACTGTTGTGGAATAATAAGTATAGAAATTAAAGAACACAAAGATTTTACATGAAAAACACCTGGCTCAAAAGGTGAAAAAACCAAGACCTACTTCCTATTAGGATTTTCCCAAACTCTCCACTAAAATCACTAAGCCAAAAACTGTATTTACAAAAACTCTTATTTAAACCTAGGATTAACTCTAATCCCGTTGTCGCATACAGCCTCAACTATTGCAATAACTTCAACTTAACTCTAACTTGAAAACTTTGAGTACCTTTTACAATTGCTTCTAGATAAAGCTGAAAGGTACAATATGAAAACATCTACTATAATTGAACTAGAATAAAATACATAAACTTGGAACTATTTCTTCTATCTAGTTCAAGTAGCTTCAGGTTTGCACGCTTGAATCACACACAAATTGCTTGCAAAATTGCCTTGCTATTTTGCTCTCAATTTACGTTTAACTTTCGCTTATGTGTGTTATTTGTAAAATAGAACAACACTGATGTTTATGGAGTTAGTAAATAGAGATTGACTCGAATTCTGGTGCTACCCTTCCTTGGTGGAAGAGTTCTAGTTGATCTCAGCCTCTAACTCTATCCTTTTCTTAAACCGTGTTCTCTTTGAGTAAGATGTCTTTCTCCTTATCCAATATGCAACATTTTTTATTAAGATTAGGAGATATCACTTCTGGTAAGTTATATTTATCTTCTTCACGTGCATGTCACATGCCTGATTTGACCACATCTATGCTTCACTAGGATGGACCTGGTCCATGTCTGAGTTCCTTTGTCAATCTTTAAAATTGTCCTTCACTTGGGCCAATAGATATTCATGGGATCGGGGTGCACTTTGTAACATATTTATTTGATTCATGCCATGATTGGCTTATTATAGCTCTTGGGGTGGAATTTCCCCTCCGTAGTCTGCACATCCACAGTAAGCGCATATACCTACTGAGTGCGAGTGCAACCGCTGAGCAAGAGTGCCGAGAGCGAGTGCTGAGTGACTGTGAGGACTAAGTGACTGGGATGTTGGAGTGAATTCATACTCTAATAGTATGCATATGGTTTAGTCAATATGTTGTATAGCATTCGACATGCATACTTGACATACATAGAGATGTATTTTTTCCATGATGTACAATATCAAGTCATTCATGAATTCTCATACACATTGACATGTAGGCATACATATGTATTTTCCTCATGCCATTTGATAATGTAACATTAACCTGTTGAAAAGTTTTGGGGCAAACACGATCTTACAAATTTACTCATATTTTGGTGCTTTCGGTAAAATATCTGGGTTTTACTGGTATACTTGAAAAGCATGCCTATTTTCCCGAAATTGTGAACGAGTTAAGTACTCTATCTCTGAGTTATTTCTTTTAGCACTGTTGTTATGTTGTCATGAGTTGTTGTTGGCTATTGGTGCTTCACTCCGACCTTTGTTCTAGCTCGTCACTATTTTTAACCTAAGGTTAGGTTTGTTACTCATTGAGTACATGAGGCCAGTTGTGCTCATACTACAATTTTGCACATTGCATTCAGATATTGGATGCTGATGTTGCTGCGTACTGCGGGAGCTGGATCTGAAGATGTACCTGTATTCCAGTTATGGATATCACTTGTCCTTGGTAGCACTAAATTCAAATTCTATTCATTTACATCTTAAACAGATGTTGTAATATTTCAGGTTTGTGTTGTAAAAATCTAAATCTTAGAAGCTCATGATTTGTACTACCAGTCCTTGGGAATTTCATTGTATAAAAACAGTTGTGTTACATTTTTTTTTGCTCTTAGTGAATCTCATTAAATTGGATTGTTGTTAATTGTCTTACCTAGCGGGTTGGGTTAGGTTCCATCATTGCTAGTTGGATTTTGGATCGTGACAAGTTGGTGTCGTAGCTCTAGGTTCATAGGTTCTACAAGTTATGAGCAAGTGTCTAGTAGAATCTTGCAGATCGGTATGATAACATCTATACCTATCTTCGAGAGGCTAAATGGCATTTAGGATAAATTTTCCATCTTTCCTTTCTTATTGTGCATCATTGATTCAGCTTAAAGCGTAACTCTTTGAATTCCTTCCACGCATTCGTATGCGCACGTGAACTTTTGGTATCAGTTCTGCAACGACAGCTGTTGAATTCCATGGATGAGGTGTGAGATGTGATTTATGTGTGCCGATTGTGAGCATGTAATTTTTACCCTACCAAAATATTCCTACATAAATGATAAATAAATTAGTACTATTTATTTTAGATTTTTAAAAAGGATTCATTGGAGTTTATTTGGAATTATTTGCATTTTTAGATGCATTTTTCATATTTAAAGTTATGAAAACTAACAAAAAATATTTAATCCTTCATCATCTTGCATTATTAGGCTTTTAATTTAATTTAATGCCTAATTATATAATTAATTGCCTCTTTCATAGAAAATCACAAAAAAATTGCATGTTCTTGATATTGTTTTTTAGTTTTAGTGTTAAATTAAGTAATTTTTCCTTTTTAATTTTAAGAGTGACTAATTGTGTAAATTGAAATGACCCGACTAGTCGTTTAGCCTTTTAGAACCTCTTTCCCCCAAATAAAACCTTCTGTACTTGCTTTAGCTAATTTACGACTTGTGGGGATAGTTGGTTCAGGAGTTGGAAGAGTTTTGAGTGAAATATGTCTAATTGTTTCTTTAAAATTTTCTTAAAAGACCAAGTTTGACTTCGGTCAACCTTTTGAAAAAACAGACCTGGACTCATGATTTGACGGTCGCAGGAGGTCTGTGAAAAAATATGGGACCTGGGCATATGTCCGGAATCAAATTTCGAGGTCACTTGCCCGAGTAATGAATTTTTGTTGAAAATTGTTAAATTGAAATCCTAAGGGTTTAATAAAAAGTAAAAATGCTTGATCACATTGATATCGGGCCTGTATATTGGTTCCGGAGACCGGTACAGGTTCGGTATAATATTTTATCTTGTCAGTGAAATTTGGTAAGAAACGGGATTGATTTGACATGATTCGGACATTCGGTTGAAAAGATAGGAATTTAGGTGTTCTTGAGGATTTCATGCATTTTGGTGTTAAATGTATGGTTTTAGGTGTTAATTATGTGATTTGATTTCTTGAGCAAGTTTTCACATTGTTAAAGGACTTGCGTCAGTGTTCGGAGTGGAGCGCCGAGGGCTCGGGTGAGATTCGAGCATGGTTGGAGATGAGAAAACGTACCAGTTTTCTAGTAGTTTTAGCCCCTGCTGCAGGTCTCGCAATTGCAAGATAGTCATCGCAATTGCGAACTCACAATTGCGAGGATGGAATCGCATTTGCAAACTGGGCCCAGCTAGGCAGTGGTCCCATTTGCGACCTTATTCTTCGCAATTGTGAACCTAGGGTGACCGCATTTGCGAGCCTATTTTTGCATTTGTGATCATAGCAGGAAAAGGGGCTGTTCGCATTTGCGATAAATTTTTCGCAATTGCGACCTCACAATGGCGAGCCTGGTGTCGTAATTGCGACATCAGAGGGCTGGGCAGTGTTTTTAAAAATGGGACTTAGAGCATTTATTTTTTTTTTACACTACGCTTGGGCGATTTGAGAGCTTCCAAAGAGGGGATTTCAATATAGCATTGTGAGGTAAGTTATTTCCATTCATCCTTAGTTTAAGTACGTGTATATTAGGTAGATTAAACACCAAAAATTAGGTAAAATCAAAGGGTTAGAGCTAGACCTAGGGTTTTAATAAAATTAAGATTTAACCATGAAATTTTCTATAAAATGAACTAGAAATCATATATTATTGATCCTTACGTAGTAGGGAACGATTTCCTTTTCGAAATCCAGGCACGTGGGCTCGGGGTTGGTATTTGGGAAACTTATGTAAATAGTTGGGAAATGGCTTGAATGGCTAGAAATCGAACTTTTGATCTAATATTAACTAGTTATTACTTTATTTAACTAGTTTGTGATCGTTCGGTTCCGAATTGAGGGCTTGGGCTTGTTCTTGATATTGGAAGTGCACTTTGGAGCGAGGTGAGTCTCCTTTCTAACCTTGTAACAGGTAATTGTCCCCATAGGTGTAATAACTGAGTAATTGCTACTAAATGCGGGGGCTACATACGTACTAGGTGACAAGAGTCCGTGCGCAGCTACTATGTTATTAATTGCATGGGTAGTTTAGGACACACATCATACCTAATTTTGAGTTATATCTTATTTAAATTGCCAATATGATCATTTATGATATGCTAGAGACTTAAAGGAAATAAGAAGTGAACATATGAACTTGCTAAACCTTGGAAAGAGTTTCCTTGTATATATATATGAGCCTTCGTTCGCATTCTTGATGTTCCTTGATATTTATGGATTAGGCCGATCGCCTTGGTGAGAATAGATGCATCTATGGTTCATGTCGTTCGACCCTCGCCAGTGCACATTTTATTTTCTGTCGGAGCAAGCCGTTGACCTCGCCATGATTGTGCATGATGTATATATATGTGTCACACCTCCTTTTTTACGAGTTTTAATACACCCCGTGAAGGGCGTAAAGGAGTTTTTCCAATTAAAGGACAATCGGAACGGGATTTAATATTATTTATTCAGAGTCGCCACTTGGGAGATTAATGGTGTCCCAAATCACTGGTTGAATCCCGAACCGAGGAAAATATGACTCTGTTAACAGTCCGCAAACCAGAAATCCGGATAACGAATATTGTTAACCTGGGAGAAGGTGTTAGGCATTCTCGGATTCCGTGGTTTTAGAACGGTCGTTCAACTATTGTATTTGATTTTATCTGTTTTTAATACATGTTCTATTTTTATGTGCCTTTTATTAATAACCCGTTTTTATTATATTTATTATTTATTTTTACAAGAATTACAACGTCGTGAAAATGTATCTCGAACCACGTTGTACCAGTACGCCCATGGCTTTTAACACATTTCGACTTCGTTGAGATTTGGATTTGGGTCACATAAATGTGCACCCGTATTTAGAAAAGTAATATTATTAACACTCGCGCCTAAAGCGACTACGCATTTATTAACTTTGGGAAGACAGTGAAATTTGCTAAACGGTCCTCCTAATTTTAAGTATTTTGATTCAGTCATTTATTGAGGGCCCCGCAATTATGTATTTATTTTGGCGAGGCTTGTCTCATCATTTTATTAAAAGGCCAACCTAAAAAACAACTACAATTATCTACTTTATTTGTCTCTAAACATAAAAGAATAAGTCTTGATTAACTTAGCATATTTTAGGAGTTGCTATATTCTAAAACCTTTGGAATTCATTTGTCCTGCCAATTTGGGGCCTTGAACACATTATCCAAATAATTTGGGGCCAATTTGGGGCCAATTTGGGGCCTTGAACACATAAGACAAAATCTGGGCTGTTTCTTTAACTTGGGCCCAGCGAATCAAGCTTCATGCAAAAGCCCAACTCCAATACTGAAGATTGTGAAATGTTGGTCATAGCTTCGAGTCCGCTCAGCCTCAATTTTAAATGAAGCAACATACTAGTAAATATTGCATTATAGGCCCAATAATTCAATATCAACTACTAGGCCTTAGTTCATTATCAAAACATCAATCAAATTAAACTCAATTAGGTAAAATTAAGATGCTGTAAATTTTAAACAAACTAGTAATTTCATGCAGTAACAAACTTAATATGATAAAAAAAATGTATTAAATGTCTAAAACCATTTTTTTTAATCGTGCCTACTAATTCGCAAGGAATGATATCAAACTCACAATTCTATTGATTACCTCAAATATATTCTACATCATTTGTCAAACATTTAATGTTTTCTGAAAACGAGAAAACGACACTTCATTACTTGTATTAATAAACCCTGGATTATTCTAAATTCAAATACCCATTCAAAATTAACTACAACTTTTAAAAATATTACTAGAAGTTAAAGCTAGTTCTAGATTTCAATTCAAGCACATTATTCTAAATAATTTTTTTTATCTTCACTATTACAGTGAACGAAAACAGAACAACGTAATTGAAGCTTAGAGAGAAACTTCCAGATTTTACATACTAAACTATTTCAAATCTAACTATTAACTTCACTATTACAATTAGTTCTAATTATTACAAGAAAGTTATTACAAATCAAGTATTATTACAGTCCAAGTTTGCTAATAAACAGTCTGAAATAAATAGTCCAGTTATACATCTAATCCAAAGTTTAACTACAAATCAAATTTATGATCAATACTATTACATAGTTCAATCTAACAGTTTAAACATATCACAATACGAACAAAAATTAAAAAAAACGCAGCTTCAATTCATCTCCGCTAAATTTACACCAATGAGAAATCAAATGTGTACCTGAACAGAAGGAAATGTGAGAATAAGACTTAGATCTCTAACAGCAGCAGAAACAGAATCAAATCAACAATTTCAATCATAGCTTTGCAACACCAGATTTAAACCAATAACAGAAGGTATAGATCAGGAAAACACACTTGACCGATTCAAAACGAAATTCACAGTCTTTCAATCACCAGAACCAAAGACAAATCAACAAAAACAGCCTTCAAATTGAGCTTAAATCAATGAAATAGTGGGTTTTTGAATATTTTCTACTAACTCTAATGTTTTTGAGTTTTGGAAATAGTTTATTTCGAGAATGTGGATCTATAATGGTAGAATTACTTCAGGGATATTTTCAGATTGCCAAAACTTTTTAAAAATGAGGCATATTGATGCCTATTTATAGATTTAAAAATGGAGGGAAGTTCAAATTTTATTAATTATACTATGGTCCCTCTTTTATTTCAGTTTTATCCTTATTCTTTTATTAGTTATTCAATTGACTACCCTTATTTGTGAAAAATCACACGAGTTACCCCATCTAGAACCTTCTATCTTAGTGTAATCCACTATATACCCCCACTACACTTAGAAATCTACCCCATTGCCCTTTTAGGATTCCCTAACTACCCCTACTTCCTTAGGTTTATTACCATTATCCCTTTTAATGTGCCCAAAAGACCCCTGAATCTTAATTGAATTTACCAATCAACCTATTGCCCTTCACTTATTTTAACCCCTGAATTTTAACTATCAGACGAATATGATTAATCAACTACTAATCAAAAGTCTAGCCAGCTATGCCCAAACATACTATTACACAATCAATTAATCAAACAACCAATGAAATTAACAATTAATTACTGCATTTTCAACTAGCCACTGAAAAAACTATAAACCAAAAGATTTAACTAATTGCTTACTAACTTTAAATTGATATTTACAAGTCTACATCATAGCAATTATCCTAAGAACATGTATCGCTAACTATTTTCAATTTAATAAAAATCAGCAAGTAAAATCAAAAACTAAGACCAAACCAAAAAAATAATAAAACATGAAAAAGAAAGAAAATGAAAGTAGAACTCACTAATGTAACGAAAACTTTGGCCAGCCATTTTTTGAAAAAATCTTTCGAAATTCTGGACCCGTAACATCCCCAACCATGTGTTTTCATAAGAAAACACGTGGTTAATGATGTTATGGTCGGAAATCATAAAGATTTGAGCTTGAGTTCTTGGCCAAAAAAACTCAAATTTGAATTTCGACGAGTTTGAGCAAGATTCGAAGGAAAAGGTTGGTAAATTAGAATAAAGGATGGGAAAAGGAGTCTATGATGTGAATTTCGGGTTTTCTGGCATACTTCGAGTCTTGGCCGGAAAAATTCAGTTTGATATTCGAAGCTTTCCGGCAAGATTCGAAGGAAAACACTTGAAGGAATGGAAAGGGGATGAGAAGAGGAACAACGGGTATTAATTTGGTGACCATTGGCATAAGTTGTGTTTGCCGGCGATAGGGTTCCGGCAACACATTTTTGGATATTCGAATAGAAGGAGGGGGTTTCGAAGGAAACGGAATAGATGGGTGGACTCAGGAGCTCAAGACGGTCCTGGGGTGTGTTTTTAGGGGCGGTTGGCGTGGGTATTGTTTCCCGCCGGTAGGGTTCCGGCATGGTCTGTGAAGGGACTAGAGGGCGGCTCATTAGAGAGGAAGAAGAAGAGAATGAAATGTTTTTTAAGGTTTAATTGGTTTTGGTATATGATACGTATATTAAAATGTAACAATTATCCGTAGTCGTTAGATTAAATTATTTAAACGGTTCAGATTCCTTGGGCTTTAAACGATGTCGTTCCACTTATAAATGAGATCAGGTCTCAACCGTTAGATCAAGGTGATGAAGGGTCGAGATTAATCAAAGCCAAACGTCGTCATTTCTGTTTTTAATTAGTTCAAGCTTCGATCGTTAGATTACCAAGTTTCAACAGCTCAGATTTGGCTAACTCAGAACGTGGTCGGTTGGTTCATATAGGGGCAGACCGGGTATGGATTAATTTTGGGCCTGGGGTATTTGCTTTGGGCTTGGGTAATTAGCCCAAAATCAGTCCATTGAATTTTGTTCTTTTATTTCTTGTATTTCCTATTTTTGTATTTCATTTTCATTTTGTATTTTTGTATTTTATTTTTCTTTTTTTTAAATTTTATATATATTTTCTGATTTTATTAAATTGTGAAATTAAAGTAAAAATAATTAAATTTATTTAATAGCTATTTATAGAAATTTTCGATTAAAACACTAAAAATGCTATTTTTAATTTTTCCTTAAATTGTTTCGAAATGAATTAATACTAAAATTGTAAAATTAAAAATCCTAATGCATATGCATATTTTTGTATTTTTAATGTGAATTATTATGTAACTAATTAACACAAAAATGCAACAAATTTAAAAAAAATTGTAAAAATAATGAAAAATCACTTTGTTTGGATTTTAGGAATAATTGCTTAGGGCAAAAATCACGTGCTCACAAGTGCCCCTCTTTGCCCAAAAACACGAAGAGTTTTCGTGCAAAGACAACTGAGCGATAATGAGGGATTTTTGCCCATTCGCGTATTCCGTGCGAAGCATTTTGAAAAGTTTTACCGTACCCTGCTTCAGAGGTTGCCTACATATCCCGGGCTAAACAGGAATGAAGTCAGCGTAGTTCAGGTGTGTTTGGTAGCTGGTACTACCGGAAGCTGTGATTTCACTGTTGTTGCTGCTGTTATTGTTTACTGACCCTCTTATTACACTATGTAAAGATAAAAAGAAGCTAGCCTAAGCTACGCTCTATGACTTACAAGAAATCCTATCTATGCCTTAAAACTTGTTCTTGTGTTGTTTTGAACTTGTATCTTGTGCTCTTTCAATGGAGTTCTGGCTATTGCTTTGGCTATATTTTGAAATATGTGTCCATTCTTCAGGTGGAATCCTGCTTGCGATTGCTTGAAAAGGTATTCCCTTGTTCTCCAGGTGGGCTCCTGCTGGCGATTGCTTGAAGATGTATTCCCTTGTTTTCTAGGTGGGCTCCTGCTGGCGATTGCTTGAAGATCTATTCCCTTATTTTCCAAGTGGGCTCCTTCTTGCGATTACTTTGAGTAAGTATTCCCTTGTTTTTCAGGTGGGCTTCTGCTTACTGAATTTGAAAAAGATATTCCCTTGTTCTTCAGGTGGGCTCCTGCTTGCTGAATTTTAAAAGTATTCCCTTTGTTTTTCAGGTGGCCTCCCTCTGGCAATTGCTTGTAGATGTATTCCCTTTTTTTCTAGGTGGGCTCCTGCTTGCGATTACTTAGAGAAAGTATTCCCTTGTTATCCAGGTGGGCTCTTGCTTACGACAAAATAAACAACCAAAGAAAATTTTCTGCCCCAGTATGGTGATTGGGCAGATCGTGTTATCAGATATTAAAATTTAAAAGCTAAAATTTGGATTGCACTTCCCTTGTTTTTCAGGTGGGTGCCTGCTTGTTGTGTTCCAAAAGATATTCTCTTGTTTTCCAGGCGGGTTCCTGCTTCCTGAATTTTAAAGATATTCCCTTGTTCTTCAGGTGGGCTCCTGCTTGCTAACTTTTGAACGTATTCCCTTGTTATCCAGGTGGGCTCCTATTTACAAAGAAAAATTCTTTCTGCCCCTATTTTAATCAAAGAACGATTTGTTAGTATAAAATGGTGGATAGCTGCTGGCATTCTTGTTGGCCATGCTCCCGCTTTCGAACTTGCTCCAACTTGCTTCTTTGAACTTGTTTTGACTTGCCATGATTTCCGGCTAACTTTCAAACCCTCTGATCCTGATGAACCAAATATTTTACCTCATGCTTCTTTCTTGGTGTTTCTGTTCCCTTTTTTGTGAAACTTTGCTTCTCCCTCCAATTATCTGATTACCCTTTTGATGGGATTTACATTGGTCCTTCATGTTTTACTTTCTTTTAATATGTCCCGATCTCATTATGTCACACAACTGGAAAGCTGGTAATTAGCTTTGACTGACACGTCTTATAGACAGATTTCAAGAAAAATGAAATGCAATGACCTCAAAGTTTTGAGGATAGAAAGACTTTGAAAAGAGAAAGAGGATAGGACTTATCTGATTGGAAAGGCTGATTCCATTGGTTGTGCCATGCATTTTGGATTAACCAACCTAGTCTGTCCAATCAATCAACTATCAATTGCCACATTTGCTATTCCATACTTCACTATTTGACTTTCCCCAAAACCCAAACCTTGCTTGTTTTGCCGTATTTCAAACACTTTTCAATCACAGAGTTCTTTCATTTGCCCAATTTGAAAACTCACTTTCGCCTTACGGTGCCCGTGAGGGTTTTCACCAATAAGACTCTCTCATTTTTATTTCTCTCAGCTCACATCGCCTTATGGTGCCCGTGAGGGTTTTCACCGATAAGACTCTCTCCTTTTCAATTTTCCATCTTTTGGTACCAGAGTGTTGTCCACAACATGAATCACCTTACCTGCTTGTATTGACATTTCTTAAAATTGATCAGAAGTTCTTTCTTTGGACCATAATGTGGCTTTTGGATGGGTTTAGAAAAAAGGGTATAAAGGCTCAAAATATTTTAACGTGGTTTCAAAAATTACAACTTTCGGAATCACATCTTTCACAACAAACATAACTTCTGCCCCAGTTTTATTCTCGGGGATCTTTGGACTTTTCCTTGGTTGTGACTGAACCTCAGTGAGGCTGCCTATGTACCCTTTCGGGATCAAGTCAAACGTAGTTCAGTCCATAAAATCGCTTCATTGTTGCGATGTTTCCTTCCTTCCATTCTTCTTCTTTCTTTTCTTCTTTTTTTTTTCTTTTTTTTCTTTTCTTCTTTTCTTTTCTTTTTCTTTTTCTCTTTTTCTTTTCTTCTTTTTTTTTCTTCTTTTCTTCTTTTGTTTCTCCACTTGATTTATTACTGTTAACCCTTGATTTTTGTTATTGATTCCGAAAGAGGGATATGAAAGAAAATATAATAAGGCTCAAAGGGATAGCAATGGATAAAGT
>MU695433.1:137598-197119 GCA_026770625.1 Nicotiana glauca
CTCGCCCGGCTTTGCAACTTATCCAAACCTCGTTCTAAATTGGGAAAAAGACTCTAACAGAAGAGAAGCTACGCGAAGTGCACCCTTCTCCATGATGTAGAAGACTCAAAAAGAGGGTGGAATTCGCGGCAGTTTATATACAATTCAATAAATATTAAAGCGGTAAAAACATTTAGCACGTAAAGTATGGAACATGTATCAAAAACCAAATCAAGCCAAATACGACAATTTAACTGAGCTCGAATTCTTGAACCCTGAACCAAAGTTCTGGGTTCTTTATCCCCAGCAGAGTCGCCGGAGCTGTCACACCTCCTTTTTTACGAGTTTTAATACACCCGGTGAAGGGAGTAAAGGAGTTTTTCCAATTAAAAGGACAATCGGAACGGGATTTAATATTATTTATTCAGGGAGTAAAGGAGTTTTTCCAATTAAAGGACAATCACCGGTTGAATCTCGAAACGAGGAAAATATGACTCTGTTAACAGTCCGCGAACCAGAAATCCGGATAAGGAGTTCTGTTAACCCAGGAGAAGGTGTTAGGCATTCCCGGATTCCGTAGTTTTAGCACGGTCGCTCAACTGTTGTATTTGATTTTATCTGTTTTCAATACATGTTCTATTTTTATGTGCCTTTTATTAATAACTCGCTTTTATTATATTTATTATTTATTTTTACAAGAATTACAACGTCGTAAAAATGAATCTCGAACCACACTGAACCAGTACGCCCGTGGCTTTTAACACATTTCTACTTCGTTGAGATTTGGATTTGGGTAACATAAATATGCACCCGTATTTAGGAAAGTAATATTATTAACACTCGCGCCTAAAGCGACTACGCGTTTATTAACTTTGGGAAGACCGTGAAATTTGCTAAACGGTCCTCCTAATTTTAAGTATTTTGAATCAATCATTTATTGAGGGCCCCGTAATTATGTATTTGTTTTGGCGAGGCTCGTCTCATCATTTTATTAAAAGGCCAACCTAAAAAACAACTACAATTATCTACTTGATTTGTCTCTAAACATAAAAGAATAAGTCTTGATTAACTTAGCATTTCTTAGGAGTTACTATATTCTAAAACCTTTGGAATTCGTTTGTCCTGCCAATTTGGGGCCTTGAACACAGAATCCAAATAAGCACAAAGAGGCCAACCATAAGCTAGGGTCAAGGTCCAAATGGACGTATGACTTAAGACAGAATCTGGGCCGTTTCTTTAACTTGGGCCCAGCGAATCAAGCTTCTTGCAAAAGCCCAACTCCAATACTGAAGATTGTGAAATGCTGGTCATAGCTTCGAGTCCACTCAGCCTTAATTTTAAATGAAGCAACATACTAGTAAACGTTGCATTATAGGCCCAAATAATTCAATATCAACTACTAGGCCTTAGTTTATTATCAAAACACCAATCAAATTAAACTCAATTAGGTAAAATTAAGATGCTGTAAATTTTAAACAAACTAGTATTGTCATGCACTAACAAACTTAATATGATTAAAAAATGTATTAAATGTCTTAAACCATTTTTTTAATCGTGCCTATTAATTCGCAAGGAATGATATCAAACTCACAATTCTATTGATTACCTCAAATATATTCTACATCATTTGTCAAACATTTACTGGTTTCTGAAAACGAGAAAACGGCACTTCATTACTTGTATTAATAAACCCTGGATTATTCTAAATTCAAATACCCATTTAAAATTAACTACAACTTTAAAAAATATTACTAGAAGTTAAAGCTAGTTCTAGATTTCAATTCAAGCACATTATTCTAAATAATATTTTTTATCTTCACTAGTACAGTGAACGAAAATAGAACAAAGTAATTGATTCTTAGAGAGAAACTTCCATATTTTACATACTGAACTATTCCAAATCTAACTATTAACTTCACTATTACAATTAGTTCTTATTATTACTAGAAAGTTATTACAAATCAAGTATTATTACAGTCCAAGTTCGCTAATAAACAATCTGAAACAAGCAGTCCAGTTATACATCTAATCCAAAGTTTAACTACAAATCAAATTTATGATCAATACTATTACATAGTTAAATCTAACAGTTTAAACATATCACAATACGAACAAAAATTGAAAAAATGCAGCTTCAATTCATCTCAGCTAAATTTACACCAATGAGAAATCAAATGTGTACCTGAACAGAAGGAAATGTGAGAATAAGAATTAGATCTCTAACAGCAACAGCAACAGAATCAGATCAACAATTTCAGTCACAGCTTCGCAACACCAGATTTAAACCAATAGCATAAGATATAAACAAGGAAAATACACTTGACCGATTCAAAACGAAATTCACAGCCTTTCAATCACCAGAACCAAAGACAAATCGACAAAAACAGCCTTCAAATTGAGCTTAAATCAATGAAACAGTGGATTTTTGGATATTTTCTACTAAGTCTAATATTTTTGAGTTTTGGAAGTAGTTAATTTCGAGAATGTGAATCTATAATGACAGAATTACTTCAGGGATATTTCCAGATTGCCAAAACTTTTTTAAAACGAGGCATATTGATGCCCATTTATAGATTAAAAATGGAGGGAAGTTCAAATTTTATTAATTATACTATGGTCCCTCTTTTATTTCAGTTTTATCCTTATTCTTTTATTAGTTATTCAATTGACTACCCTTATTTGTGAAAAATCACACGAGTTACCCCATCTAGAACCTTCTATCTTAGTGTAATCCCCTATATACCTCCACTTCACTTAGAAATCTACCCCATTGCCCTTTTAGGATTCCCAAACTACCCCTACTTCCTTAGGTTTATTACCATTATCCCTTTTAATGTGCCCAAAAGACCCCTGAATCTTAATTGAATTTACCAATCAACATATTGCCCTTCACTTATTTTAACCCCTAAATTTTAACAATCAAACTAATATGATTAATCAACTACTAATAAAAAATCTAGCCAGTTATGCCCAAACATACTATTACACTATAAATTAATCAAACAACCAATGAAATTAATAATTAATTACTGCATTTTCAACTAGCCACTGAACAAACTATAAACCAAAAGATTTAACTAATTGCTTACTAACTCTAAATTTATATTTACAAGTCTACAGCATAACAATTACCCTAAGAACATGTATCGCTAACTATTTTTAATTTAATAAAAATCAGCAATTAAAATAAAAACAAAGACTAAATCAGAAAACAATGAAACATGAAAAAGAAAGAAAATGAAAGTAGAACTCACTGATGTAACGAAAACTCTAGCCGGCCATTTTTTGAGAAAATCTTTCGAGATTCTTGACTCGTAACATCCCCAACCATGTGTTCTCATAAGAAAACACGTGGTTAAGGATGTTATGGTCAAAAATCATAAAGATTTGAGCTTGAGTTCTTGGCCAGAAATACTCAAATTTGAATTTCGACGAGTTTGAGCAAGATTCGAAGGAAAAGGTTGGTAGATTAGAATAAATGATGGGAAAAGGAGTCTATGGTTTGAATTTGGGGATTTTTGGCATACTTCGAGTCTTGGTCAGAAAACTTCAGTTTGATATTCGAAGCTTTCCGGCAAGATTCGAAGGAAATCACTTGGAGGAATGGAAAGGGGATGAGAAGAGGAAAAACGGGTGTTAATTTGGTGACCATTGGCATAAGTTGTATTCGCCGGCGGTAGAGTTCAAGCGACACATTTTTGGATATTCGAACAAAAGGAGGGGGTTTCAAAGGAAATGGGATAGATGGGTGGACTCAGGAGCTTAAGGCGGTCCTGGGGTGTGATTTTGGGGGCGGTTGGCGTGGAATGTTCCGTATTGGCTTTCCTGGCAACGGTATTGGGCGCCATCATGACGTATTGTGGAAATGGGTCGTGACAATATGGTACTAGAGCACTAGGTTCACGTAGGTCTCATCAGTTATGGGCAAACCTGATAGTGTTGTGTTGATCGTTATGGAGACGTTTGTATTTATCTTCGAGAGGCTATAGGGCATTAGGAAGGATTACTCTTTAATCATTTTCTGTTGTGCAGTGGTTAGTGTACTAAATTTCACCTTCAATTCTCTCACAGATGGTGATAACTCGCATCGCAAACATTCTGGACCCGGGATGAGCTGCTCCTCCCATTGCTAGAGGTCGAGGTAGACGCCGAGGGAAGGCACCGGCCCATGGTAGGGGACGAGGGAGTCCTAGAGCCGTTCTAGTGGCACTATCAGCTGATCCTACGGGGGATGCTATCATTGAGGAGCAGGATGAGGTGCCCACAGCTGATCCTACCCCGGCAAATTTCGTGACAGTACCGGGATTTCAGGAGGTCATGGGCCGCATGCTACGGTTCATTGACACTATGATTCAGGCTGGTTTATTTCCAGCTGACAAAACTACTTCACAGGTAGTAGGGGTATCCCATACCCCTACTGCTGAGGCTCCAGGTCATGCAGCCGCAGTATATCAGACTCCAGGCACACTACCCATAGATGGGGCTCAGCCAGTTGCTACAATGGCACCCCAGCCCAGGCCAGTCGTGGCTAGCGATCCGCAAAAATTATTAGATACATGAACTAGGCTTCACCCTCCAGTCTTCGGGGGTGAGCGTCATGAGGATGCTCGGGACTTCATAGATAGGTGGAGCGACCGACTGAACAACATGAGGATATTAGAGTCGCATGGAGTCGGCTTTACTACTTTTCAGCTTGAGGGCAGGGCCCGTAGATGGTCGCAGTCCTATGCACTTGGCAGGCAAGCAGGTTCCCCTCCCCTCACTTAGGATTAGTTCAAACAGTTATTCCTGGATCGATATATTCCACCCTCTGAGAGGGAAGAGATGTGGTATTAGTTCGAGCATCTAGATCAGGGTTAGATGTCCGTGATCGATTATGAGGCAAGGTTCTCTAAGTTGTCCCGCCACGCATTCATGATACTTTCCACAGAGGCAGAGATAGTACGGAGGTTTGTTTCAGGGTTACACCCTACTATCCAATCTGGTATGGCCCGAGAGGTAGAGATGGTTACAGGGTACCAGCAAGTGGTTGAGATTACATGCAGGATTGAGGGTTACCGTCTGAGGCGTAGAGAGCAGATGCAGCAGGATAAGAGAGCTAGATTCTCTGGAGAGTTCACAAGCACCCCAGCTAGGGGTAGAGGTTTGTTTGATAGGGGTTAGCCCAGCAGGCCCCCAGTTTTAGTATCACCACCTGCTCGGGGTGCTCCAATGTGCTCCTACTTTAGCGCCATGCTAGAGAGTTCTTACTGCCCACCAGCCATTCAGTGTTCTTCCAGCTGGTATTCAGGTCCTCCGGATTCTTCCAGTTCTTATTTTAGTGCCACGTCGGAGAGTTCATATCGTCCACCGGCTATCTAGGCTTCATCCAGTGGGTCTACAGGTTATTCGGGTCAGCCATCATAGCAGCAGGTCACCACCCCGCACAGTTGTTTTGAGTGTGGAGATCCCAGTCATATGAGGAGACACTGCCCAAGACTTCGAGGCAAGGTAGTACACCAGGAGCTGCCCAACCACACAGAGGTGGAAGGCAGGCTGGTAGGGGATATCCTAGAGGTGGAGGCTAGACAGGGAGAGGTCAGCCAGCTACTACTCAGTCAGGTGGAGGCCAGATAGTTGGTACCCCAACTAGATTTTACGCTCTTCCGGCCAGGCCACATGTATTGGACTCAGGCGCCGTTATCACAGGTAGTATTTCCGTCAATGGACGAGATACTTCGATATTATTTGATTTGGGGTCTACTTATTCATATGTATCATCTCTGTTTGCCTGTTCCCTGGTTATTTCTCCTTAGCCTTTGGGCACTCCTGTTTATATGTCTACTTCTGTAGGTGATTCTACAGTTGTGGATTAGATCTACCGGTCCTGTGTTGTCATTTTTTGTGGGTTCAAGACTAGAGTAGATCTTCTGTTGCTTGATAGATTTTGAGGTAATCCTGGGCATGGATTGGTTAACCCCATACCACGTCGTCCTTGATTGTGATGCCAACACTATTTTGCTAGCAATTCCAGGATTGCCGATATTGGAGTGGAAGGGTTCCCCAGTTGATATGCCTAGCAGGGTTGTTTCCTTCCTGAAGGCTCAGCACATGGTCGGGAAAGGGTGTTTGGCTTATTTATCTTATGTTCGAGACACCACTACAGAGTCTCCAATGATTGATTCAGTGCTAGCAGTCTAAGAGTTTGTCGATGCCTTTCCTTCTGATCTTCCTAGCATGCCTCCTGATCATTATATTGATTTCTATATCGATTTGGCTGCAGGCACGCAACCTATATCCATCCCACTGTATCGTGAACAACATTTGGGAGTAGTGCTTCAGATCTTGCGAGAGTAGAAGCTTTATGCTAAGTTCTCCAAGTGTGAGTTCTGGCTAGAGTTAGTGGCATTCTTGGGGCATGTCATGTCAGGAGAGGGTATTAAGGTAGATCCCAAGAAGATCGAGGCAGTTCAGAGTTGGCCACGTCCTACTTCAGTGACCGAGATAAGGAGTTTCCTAGAGTTAGCAGGCTATTGCCGGCGATTTATGAAGGGTTTTTCATCTATTGCATCCCCCATGACTAGATTGACCCAGAAGGGTGCACCATTCTATTGGTCCGATGATTGTGAGGAGATCTTTAAGAAGCTCAAGAGAACTTTGACTATAGCACCAGTTCTTGTGTTGCCTTCCTATGTAGGGATGTATACGGTATATTGCGGTGCTTCACGCGTTGGTTTGGGATGTGTGTTGATGCAGGAGGGGCGAGTTATTGCATATGCTTTGCACCAGCTGAAGATTATGAGAGGAATTACCCTGTGCACAATCTGGAGTTGGTAGCGATTGTTCATGCTCTTAAGATAAGGAGGCACTATTTGTATGGGGTGTCTTGTGACTTTATACCGACCACCGCAGCTTACAGCATTTGTTCAAGCAGAGGGATCTCAATTTGAGGCAGTGCAGGTGGCTCGAGCTACTAAAGGATTATGACATCATCATTCTTTACCATCCAGGCAAAGCGAAGGTGGTCGCGGATGCCTTGAGCAGAAAGACGAAGAGTATGGGTAGTTTGCCCTTCATTCCAGCAGAAGAGAGGCCGCTAGCTTTGGACATTCAGTCTTTGGCTAATAGACATATGAGGTTAGATATTTTAGAGCCCAATAAATTTCTAACATGTGTGGTTGCTCAGTCTTCGTTATTGGGGCAGATTAAGTCCCGACAGTTCGATGATCCACATTTTGGCGGTTCTAAGAGAGACGGTACTTTAAGGAGGTGCCAAAGAGGTTTCTATTGGCGAGGATGGTGTTATGAGACTCTATGGTCATTTATGTGTTCCTAATGTTGAGGGTCTAAGGAAGAGGATCCTAGAGGAGGCACACAGCTTGCGGTATTTTATCCACCCGAGAGTTACGAAGATGTATCATGATCTGAGGCATCATTACTGGTAGCCGGGGATGAATAAAGACACACTGAATTATGTGACTATGTGTTTGAATTGGCAGCAGGTCAAGTTTAAACATCAGAAACCGGGTGGCCTACTTCAGCAAATGCCTATACTAGAGTGGAAGTGGGAACGCATTACCATGGACTTCGTAGTTGGGTTGCAGCGGACTTTGCGGAAGGTTGATTCAGTATGGGTCATTGTGGATAGGTTGACCAAGTCAGCCCATTTCATTCCAGTGGCAACTACTTATACAGCGGAGAGGTATGCCCAAATTTATATTCGGGAGATAGTCTGATTTCATGGCGTGCCGGTTTCCATCATATCAGACCAAGGTCCTCACTTTAGTTCCCATTTTTGGAAAGTTGTTTAGAGTGAGTTAGGGACTCGTGTAGAGCTTAGCATAGCATTCCATCCTCAGACTAACGGATAGTCGAAGCGGACAGTTCAGATCTTGGAGGATATTCTTAGAGCATTTGTGATTGACTTTGGAGGGTAGTGGGATCAGTTCTTGCCCTTAACAGAGTTTGCATACAACAACAGCTACCAGTACAGCATAGAGATGGCCCTGTACGAGGCTTTATATGGTCGACGTTGTCGTTCTCCTATCGGGTGGTTTAAGCTTGGTGAGGCTAAGTTACTTGGCATAGATTTGGTACAGGATTCCTTGAATAAGTTAAAGTTGATTCAGGAGAGGGTTCACAAAGCTCAGTCCAGACAAAAGAGCTACGTGGATCAAAAGGCGCGGGATGTATCATTTATGGTTGGCGAGAAAGTTCTCTTGAAAGTCTCACCCATGAAGGGCATTATGAGGTTCGTGAAGAAGGGAAAGTTGAGCCCAAGGTTTATTGGCCCCTTTGAGGTGTTGAGACGAGTTGGGGAGGTTGCCTATGGGTTCACCTTACCCCCTAGTTTATCGGGAGTTCATCAAGTTTTGCATGTTACGATGCTTCGAAAGTATCATGCCGACCTATGCCACGTGTTGGACTTCAGTACCATTCAGTTAGATTAGAGTTTAGGCTATGAGGATGAGCCAGTTGCAATTATTGATAGGCAAGGTCGCCAGTTGAGGTCCAAGAGGATTTCTGCGGTGAGAGTCTAGTGAAGGGGACAACTGGTCGAGGAGGCGACTTGGGAGTCCGAGGATGACATGCAGAGCAGATATCCCGACTTATTCAGCAGTCCAGTTACTTTTCTATGTCCGTTCGAGGACGAGCATTTGTTTAAGAGGTGAAGAATATAACGACCCGACTGGTCATTTAGCGTTTTAGAACCCCTTTCCCCTAAATCAAACCTTCTGTACTTATTTTAGCTAATTTACGACTTGCGGGGATGGTTGGTTCAGGAGTTGGAAGTGTTTTGAGCGAAATATGTCTAATTGTTTCTTTAAGATTCTCTTAAAAGACCAAGTTTGACTTCGGTCAACTTTTTAGAAAAAACGGACTCGGACTTTTGATTTGACGGTCCCGGGAGGTCCGTGGAAAAATGTGAGACCTGGGCATATGCCCGGAATCAAATTCCTAGGTCCCTAGCCCGAGTAATGAATTTTTATTGAAAATTATTAAATTAAAATCCTATTGGTTTAATAAAAAGGAAAAATGCTTGATCACACTGATATCGGGCCCATATGTTAGTTCCGAATTCTGGTACAGATTCGGTATAATATTTTAGTCTTGTCTGTGAAATTTAGTAAGACACGGGGTTGATTTGACGTGATTCAGACATTCTGTTGAAAAGATAGGAATTTAGGCGTTCTTGAGGATTTCATGCATTTTGGTGTTAAATCCATGGGTTTAGGTGTTAATTATGCGATTTGGTTGCTTGAGCAAGTTTGCACATTGTTATAGGACTTGTGTGAGTGTTCGGAGTTGTGCCCCGAGGGCTCGGGTGAGATTCGGGCATGGTTGGAGATGAGAAAACATACCAGTTTTCTATTATTTTTTGCCCCTGCTACAGGTCTCGCAATTGCGAGATACTCGTCGCAATTGTGAACTCGCAATTGCTAGTGTGGCATCGCATTTGCGAACTAGGCCCAGCTAGCCTGTGGTCGCATTTGCAGCCTTATTCTTTGTAATTGTGAACCCAGGGTGACCGCATTTGCGGGCCTATTTTCGCATTTGCGATCATCGTAGGAAAAGGGGGCTGTTCGCATTTGCAAAAAATTTGTCGCAATTGCGAGCCTGGTGCCCCAATTGCGACATCAGAGGGCTGGTATAGTTTTTAAAAATGTGACTCAGAGTCATTTCTACACTACACTTGGGCGATTTGAGGGCTTCCAAAGAGGGGATTTCAATATAGCATTGTGAGGTAAGTTATTTCCATTCATCCTTAGTTTAAGCACATGTATATTAGGTAGATTAAAAGCCAAAAATTAGGTAAAATCAAAGGGTTAGAGCTAGACCTAGGGTTTTAATAAAACTAAGATTTAACATTGAAATTTGCTATCAAATAAACTAGAAATCATATATTATTGATCCTTAGGTAGTAAAGAATGACTTCCTTCGAAAAATTTTGGAATCCCGGCACGTGGGCCCGGGGTTGGAAATTGGGAAACTCATGTAAATAGTTGGGAAATGGCTTGTATAGCTAGAAATCGATCTTTTGAGCTTATATTAACTAGTTCTTACTTTATTTAACTAGTTTGTGATCGTTCGGTTTCGAATTGAGGGCTTGGGCTTGTTCTTGATATTGGAAGTGCACTTTGGAGCGAGGTGAGTCTCCTTTCTAACCTTGTTAGAGGGAATTGTTCCCATATGTGTAATAACAGAGTAATTGCTACTAAATGCGGGGGATACGTACGTACTAGGTGACGTGAATCTATGCATAGCTACTATGATATTAATTGCTTGGGTAGTTTAGGACCCGCATCATGCCTAATTTGGAGATATCTCTTATTTAAATTGCCAATATGATCATTTATGATATGCTAGAGACTTAAAGGAAATACAAAGTGAACATATGAACTTGCTAAAACTTGGTAAGAGTTTCCTTGTTTAAATATATGAGCCTTCGTGCGCATTATTGCTATTTCTTGATATTTATGGATCGGGCCGATCACCTCGGTGAGAGTAGATGCATCTATTGTTTGTGTCGTTCGACCCTCGGTAGTGCACATTTAATTTTCTATTGGAGCGAGCCGTCGACCTCGGCATGATTGTGCATGATGTATATATATGTATGTTGATGCCTAGACATGCCATGCCTACTTGCTTAATAATTGAAGAACATAAATGGAAACTGAAATAAGGCCAAAAACCTGATTATTGCTCTGAATTATAATATGTGAAATATTAGTGACTTTCATGCTTACCATAAAACAATTATATTATATTATCTGAACCCTAGTAGGTATCAAGTCGACCTCTCGTTTCTACTTCTTTGAGATTAGACGGGATAATTATTGGGTGCATATTGTTTATGTACTCATACTATGCTTCTATACTTAATTACACAGGGTTGGAGGCTGATACATCTGGTTACCAGTCCGGTGTGCGCCCTTGAGCCTACAGCAGAGACTTCCATAGTGAGCTGCTTCCTTCCTATGCTGCTCAGCAACCGGATGGAATCTTCCTCTACTATTTCTGTATTTTCCTTGTTCGGGTAGTAGGATAGAGGTGTCTTATGTATACTCTACTAGATGCCCGTACTTGTGACACCAGATCTTGGCACACACTTTGGTAGACATTTATTTTGGGTTGTATTATTATGTTATTTATTCTATTCTATCACTTTTTCTTCCATATCCAAAATTCGGATAATTATTTCACTTAAATTCTGATAAAATTAACATACGAAGTTGGGAATATTCCGCATTGGCTTGCATGACAACGGTGTTGGGCGCCATCATGACCGATTGTGGAAATGGATCGTGACATATACAAATATATAGTTAGTTAAATTTTACAAATGAAGATAATTTAGTACTTAGTTTAGGGTTTATTTGTCATGTCCCAAAACTGAGGGGTGTGACCGGCGCTCAACCGGGTAGCCCCAGCCAAGAGGACCTGGGTGCCTTTCCTATCCCACATGTTATCATGTGTTCTCATTACTCATTAATCAAAGGAAATAGCCATTTAAAATTTCAACACCTTTTTACAAAACATACATAGCATACTTGGTTCTTAGTGAGGTTTACAACTTACATCGCCCAACATACAAAATACATATTTACATAAGTTCATAACATACATTTCCTGTCTACGGAGCCTCTAGGGATACAAAAGAGTGATACAATACTTGTCGGTAATAAGGCTCCGGCTATACCTTACAAAAAACCAAAATAAGACTCCGGAATAAAAGTGGCATGAGCCACGTAGGCCTCGAGAGGAAAGGGTCTCACCAATATAGCTGACGGAGAGTGAAGGAGTGCTACTGTTGGTAGACTGGAGTACCTACTATAGAACCACCTACAATCATAATACGAATGTAGCGCCACTGACAAAAGGAACGTCGGTACATTTGAATTGTACTCGTATGTATGAACAAACTTTGCCCTAAGTAAACTCACATCATACAAAAGTAACGAGCAGTGATAGTATCAACAATCAAATACACATGAAAGGAACAATCAAAGCCAAACAAGTTTACAATCTCTCATTTTCTCCTTCAACATTATCACATCAATGATTTCACAATTTTTCTTATTTTTTTATTAAAATAGTGATTTCGATCACTTTCCACCCTTATTTCCTCTGCCACCCTTATTACCTCGGCCACCCTTATCACTACAACCCACACCTTATTACTTCATGTTGCGGCGTGCAACCCGATCCCACCAAACAATCACAATTCACAAACAACACAACAACAACAACAACAACAACAATTCACAAAGAACAACAACAACAATTCTCAAAGAATAACAACAACAGTTCACAAGAATTTCCGTAGCCATCAATACTATTTCCATCATATTCAACAACTCATATGCAACTTAAGTCACAACAATAATTATCCATAACAAGCCAAATATGTTATTACCATAGTTGTTCAAATTGCATCATTTACGATTTCCTTCCATCATTTGTTTTTCAGCTCTTACCACATAACACTTTCACAGTCACGCATTTGGTTTATTGCCAATTACTTGCACCATTATATCGGGAGACTTAACCACGAACAATCAAATCATACCAATCACAAGAATTTCACAAACAATCCATATAGATATCATATACCAAATATTCGTACACTAAACAAGGTGATTTTACAAAGGTCAAAGTTAGCCATACATACCTGGAGCTGAATTCCCTTTTCAACTTCTACTTTTAACTCACCCAACAGTCTAGCAATGTCAATCAAGTTCACAAGTTAACAGATATATCTTAGAAATGTAGTTCACAATCACTACCCAAGTTTATTTAGGTTGACAACCCCTTTTTTGCAAACCTTTACTTCTACCTAACTCCTCTTACTAGCTTTTAGGTATTAAAGAACATGCATGTGTATTTCAGCTTCCATTTTCAAGAATCAATTCATAAAATCCCCCTTTTTCTTTAAATCCGAAAATCAATGAAAATGGTTTGGGGATTTTACCTGCAAGAATGGAGATGAAGATAAGTACTTGAAATTTTCCAGGCCTAGGTGACTTTGAAGATCAAATTGAGGAAGATAAACTTTCTCTCTCAAGAACCCTCTCTTCCCTCTCTCTTATTTTGTTCAGAAATAATTTTAAAATGAGGGATTGGGGTATTTTATTGAAAAAGGGGTTCGGTTGAAAAATTAGAAAAATTGGAGCCCCAGTCAAGTTTGCGGTCGCACTTTTCGATCGCAGGGTGGAAATGCGATCCGCATAATGGACCGCAAAAGTGCTCCAAATATCTGATTTCCCTACTCGGGTGTGCGATAGAAATGTGGTCTGCATACCAGATTTGCGGACGCATAATGCACCACATTTTTACCTCAAATTTGACTGATTCCTTGACTCACTTTGCGATAGAAAAACGATCTGCATATCAGTTATGCTATCACATAATGGATCGCATTTTGACCTCAATTTTAACCAAACCCCGAACTCAATCTGCGGCAAAAATGCGGTCCACATACTTGATTTGCGACCGCATTCTGGACTGCATTTCGGCACTTTTCTCGAAAAACTTTTACTTTGATTTTTAAATGCTAAATAAGTACAAAGGATCCGAACCATCCATAACACATATTCGTGACTTGACCCTACGAGCTACTGGATTTTGAGGACATATTTTTAACGGGGCCTTAAATTATTTAAATTCATTAGCTTTTAAAATTAAATAAAAGGGGTATTGGCCAAATTTGGGCCAATTTAAACTTGCCCAAACCCCAAACTTAACCCAAAAACCCCAAGCCCAAACCCCAATTTTGGACCAGCCTATCCCAAGACCCAACAACCAATCTCTCCCCCCCCCCCCCATCTTGGCCATTGATCTCCAAGAGATCCAACGGTCCGGAACTCCCCCTTTTTAATATAAAAGTGTCCTAAAAACTTCACCCCTTCATTTCCAAACTCCCCACTCTTTCACTTCTCTCTCAACTCCCCAAACCCTAAAGCCCCCCCATGTCCCTCTCTTCTCTCTCCTCCCATTTCCACCGCCACCCTTGCCCACGGTGGTGCCGCCCCTCGGAATTCTCCATCGGCGGCTGCCAACCTCCAAAACACCCAAAAATAACTTCATTGTACTCCTCTTCTCCTCCTCTACCTCACCCCCACCAGCTAAACCCATGAAAACCCAAAACCTCTAAAACTTAAAGGTGGCCGAAACCCTATACCACCAGTACCCGCCGCCGAAAATCACCCAAGGTGGCATTGGAGCTCCAAAACCCCTCAAACTCACATCATACACTCCTCTCATCCTCCTAAACCTCATCCTACCAACCAAATTCCTAAAAACCCAACCAAATTCTGTAGATCTTAGATCTAAAAGGGCTAAAACACTAGATCCACCCCTCTTTCTCCGGCCAAGATCTCCCATCAAGGATCTTAGATCCCAGACAGGAGTCTTGGCTTGAGGGTTTTTTCACGATTATACCCATTTAATTTTTCTCTTTTTTATTATTTACTTTTATGTTATTTCTACATTTTTTATATTTATTCTGTTATTTATCGTTAATTATGCAATATTTTTTATTTATGTTATTTTTTAAAATTATTTTTCTTGAGTTTTTTTCATTTAATTATCATTATTTGTTATAATTAATTAACTAATTAATACGGGACTTAATTAATAATATACGGAAAAGGGTTCACAATTCCCCTAAACTATTGAAAAAGGTTTGAAAATACCTTTCATCCACCTATTGGGCTAAAAATACGCATCCATCCATATTTTTGGTTCACTTATGCCCTCTAACCATTAAGTCAATGCCGAATTAAAAATAATTAATTATTCTTTTTGTAAAACTTATAAATTTTTTTTTTTATTTTTTTAAACTAATGCACCAGTAGTCCAGTAATTTAGTAAAGTCTTTTTTTCGGCTTTCGCCAAAAAACAAATTAGTTTTTATTTAAAAAAAATATTTTTCCAGTTTTTTAAAAGCATTATTTTGGGTAAAAACTGAAAAATATTTTGTAAAAATAGAAAAAAAATGTTTTTATTAAAATATTTTCGTTTTTTAAAAACTGAAAAATATATTTTCAACAAAATATTATCGTTTTTGTAAAATTAATTTTTTTCTTTTTTTTCTTTCTTAAAAAAATGAAAAACGAAATGCTTAAAAAAATGAAAATAAAATATTTTTTCTAAAACGAAAATATTTATTGAATTACATTTTTGCTGTCTTTAAAAAACAAAAATATTTTAATAAAAACAATTTATTTCTGTTCTTATAATTTTTTTCACCTCTTACAAAAAAAATGAAAAAAATGATTTTTTTTGTAAAACTGAAGAAAAAAAAATGACTCTACCAAATTAGTGGGACTATTGGTGAATTATTTAAAAAATAAAAATATTTTGCAAAACGAATAATTATTATTTTTAATTTAGTATTGATCCAACGGTCAAAGGACATAAGTGAACCAAAAAAGTGGATGAAAGAGTATTTTTAGCCCAATATGTGGATGGAGGGTATTTTCAAACCTTTTATAATAGTTTAGGGACATTTCGAACCCTTTTCCGAAATATATATAAAGTTAGTGTAATCATATTGTGTTAGTCTTATATTATTATGTATTTGTTATTTCATTTGCTAATCAATTAATTAAATTGGATTAATCAAGATAAAACTAAAAATAATAATAAAAACCGTGTTACATTTCTTTCTTTCTGTCTCATTTTTGTTTATTGTTGTTAATGGTTTGGGCCTGGCTAAATATAGAGGCCCATAGCTTTGTTATTATATTTTATTTATTTTGTCGTTAAAATTGGGCCCTAGCTAAAAAGACATGCCCATAGATTTGTTAAAGTTTAAGAGCCCAAGCTCTTTAGGCCAAGAGTCACCTATCTGATGCCCAAAACTTATCTGGTTTTGAAGTAATTCCAAGACCCTTAAGGGTCAATTTTGGAAACCTAAATTCTAAAAATCATTTAGAAAGTGCTAGAAATTTCTAGAAAAGGTACAACTGTCACAATGCTGAGTAGGAAAAAAGGATAAGATCCAAAAATATTCGGAAATATGACTCTTGTCCATTTTCTAAGATAAAGAAGGAACTAGAAGTTGGACATCTGTCCATTTCTGTAAAGAAGATGCCGTTTCACCTAATTTATAGGAAATTATGATTGATTCTTTGTACCATAATTCTTATACCTTTTCACTCCTTCACTCTATAAATACACTCATTCTTTTCGTTATACACAGACGTGGATATACATTTTAGACTTAAAAATAATACACTGATATAGAGCAAATTTTCTGGAATCATATTGATTTGGCACTGCTTTTGGAGTTTCTTTCTTTCACTCTTAGTAAAAACTCCTACTAGTTTCATACTGTTTTTTCTAGGATTTTTGGGCTTAAATATAAAGCTGTGTTTGATTTCTTGTTTGGTTATTGTTGCTGATGTTTCTCACTTGTGTTTTCAGAGATATATTTTCTTTGTCTCTTTGTTTTCTTGATGCAGTCAAGGTATTTTTATTTTAACCAATGTAAGAGTTTTCATCTTTGCTGAATCATGGCTTGATTCTATTAATAAATATGTAATTAGTTTTAATATTGCATAAATCATGTTAGCTTGAAGTTGTTGTTTGAAGACTTATGTTGCAAATTCATTTACACTTCTTAGGCAAATATATTAGTTTGAAAGTGTTATGAAAGTTACAGAATCTGCTTAAAGATGTATACACTCATAAAATATGTATGTTCATATGCAATAGTATCACATAGATCATTTTCTAGAAATTCTGTTAGAATAGCAATACGCAGTTTTGTTATTGTCAGCCTAAAGTCATTAAAAAATTAAATTTTTACAAAGTAACTAAATGATAACCATAATACATTTTCAGGCCCAAAAAAAATTGGGTTTATGAAATTGTGTTCTATTTTTTACTGAACAAAATGATTTGACCAATGGCCTTTACACTTCAAGATTTTGAAATACAAGTAACTTTAAAAAAAACCAGCATTTCGAAAAAATAATGACTTAGGCAAATCAGTAAGAAGATTGTCCAAAATTTAATGATTTTTGATTTATTCAAATAACCCTTTTTTACTTCTATTTCTAAAAATATGAACAAGTAAATGTAAGTAAGACTTTATAAATGTCATTACAAATTTTATCTCAAATCCTTTCTTTAACACAAATATGCATTGGGCTAGAGTTCATTTGGACTCATTATAATTAGGCCCAAGTCTTAACCTTTAAATTAATGGATATTGGGCCACAATCATATGGACTCATTTGTAGGCCCAAACCTTCCTGAATCCATTATGTTTTTGGGCTAGATTAAGTCAGGCCCAAGTTCCTTTAGATTTAATTTGGATGTTCGAATAGTAGAAAATATATGTTTAGAGATAGAGTTCACTTGGACTCAACCTTTTGTAGGTCCCAAAATTCAAAATCTGGGTCCGTTTGACATTTAATACAGAAGTTGCCTCTATTTGATCAAATAAGTATCTCGTATAGTATTGAACCTTTACACCTAGATACATGAGATAGAATACTTAAAGACACAATCTCAAATGTAGGTTCACTTTAAAATTAGATTAACTATTGCAATTATGTATACGCATGCATGACATTGTTGTGCGCTAAGGTATACGTTCGCGTAAACATGGTTAATTTTTTATTTTATTAAAATGCTTTAATCAAATACTCATAGAATGCTTTTGGCGAAGTTTTAAATTGTTATTGTACGTTTTTTCTCAAATAAATTCAAATTATGTATTCGCGGAACTTTGTCCAAATATTTTTTCTTAAATAAACTAAGTGTTAGGAACTGAGTATACGTACGCGAAACTCATCTTAACTTAGTTCTTTAAATACATATTATCATGTAATTAATAGCAGTTAAAAGGTAAGAAAATAAACATAGGTCGTAAAATGAGTAATTAGACAAAATAAGCCAAGTATAAATTGCTAAGTAGCCATGCTAAAGCCACGGAACTCGAGAATGCCTAACACCTTCTCTCAGGTTAACAAAATTCATTACCTAGTCTTTCTGGCTTCGCAGACTTTAAACGAAGTCAATTTTTCCTCGATTTGGGATTTTAAAAATAAACTGGTGACTTGGGACACCACAAATTATTCCAAGTGGAGACTCTGAAATTAATTAAATAATCTTTTATCGAATAATGTCACTTAAAGTAGAAAAAATTCCTTATACCCCCCGGATAAAAAGGAGATGTGACTGTCACTACCCAAAATTCACTAAGGGTCGTGGTGGCGCCAGACACCGCTGTCAGGCCAGCTAATTAGATTACCAATTAATTTTCTCTTTTAATGCTTTTAAAAATCTAATATTTTTCCTTCTGTTTCACATAAAAATAATATCATTTCTTGTATTCAAACTTAAGTAATACCAATTAGTATAAAGATTTACTGAAACCATCCCAGAAACTCGGTGTCACAAGTGCTTGAGCAACTACTGATAAAGACATAAAATACAACACAACATCCGTCCGGAATACAATATACAGCAAAGAAATACGGTTAATAGAAGGGACTTTAAAGAGCTGCGTGCCGCCTCGCATACTGCAACTCACCTTGTTCCCGAATTTGTCTGTGCTATTGCGCACAGTAGGCCGCTAAAGTATCATGTACCTGTGCAACAAAATCCATAGAAGTCAATTAGCAATATTCTATAAGTGCGGGGAAAAATTATGGATTTATATAAAAGTTCAAGTTATGAAGCCAGTAAACAGGTACACACCTCAAATAATAAATCAAGGGCTTCTAAGGTTTATTCTTTATTATTTTATCAGTTCATATAAAGCCACGTAGGGCCAATTCGACTTTTACAAATTTCCAAGTAATAGATAAACATACGCAAATCACGCCGAGGTCGACGGCCCACTCCAACAGAATGTAAATTGTGCACTGCCGAGGGTCGAGCGGAACGAACTATAGATGCATCTATTATCACCGAGGCGTTCGGCCCGTTCCATAACTAAACACATATCCTGCTCGCGAATCATTCATGCGACGCATGAACACATAAAGTACATGCTCAATCAGTCAAATAAGAACTTATCGGGGAATATTTATTCAAATAAAACCAATTCTACTTTAACCATTTAAGAGATGAAGTTTAATTCATTTGGGAATTTACTTACTAATTTGATGTGAGTTAAGAAATTCAAGCTACCAATGTGTTCACAATTAATCCACGTACACATGCTTTTGGATCCAAACTACCCGGACAGTAGCATAATAGTAGCTACGCACGGACTCTCGTCACCTCGTGCATACGTAGAACCCACAAATAGGAGCACATAATCAATTACTTCACCTATGGGGTAAATTCCCCCTCACAAGATTAGAAAGGAAACTCACCTCGCCCCGAAGATTCGCAATTCGGCATTCTACATCCTTCCGAAAGCTTGAACCAATGCACAATGCACCAAAACTAGCCAATAATCATACAAATCCATTAATATATCCTCATCTATACCTTACAACTCAATTTACAACAATTCCTAATCCAGAACGAAAAGTTGACCAAAATGCCCTCAGGCCCACGTGCCCGGAATCCAAAATTTCTCGAAGACAAAGTTTACCCATGACCTTAGGAACTCAAATATATGATTTTTTCCTAATTACATACTAAAAATCGTGGCTAAAATCCAAGGTTATAATATTTTAGGTTTTCAACCAAAACCTCAATCTTTATTCTAATTTCCATGCTTAAATCCATATATAATTGATATATTTAACTCAAAAGTGATAGGGATGACTTACCTTAATCATTGACGACAAAATCCCCTCATGAAGCTCCCCAAAATCGCCCATGCCATGGAGAAATGTGATAGAAATGGCCAATCCCCGACCTTAAAATGACATTCTGCCATCCAGGGATTTCCGCTTCTACGAAACACGCATCAGCGGAAAATAATCCACTTTTGCTGTCCCTGGCTTCAGCCCATCTTCGCTTCAGCGGAAGCTCAACTGCATCAGCGTTTCCGCTTAAGTGTTCAAAAAGCCATTTCTGCGGCCACCTAGGTCTGACCCCCTTTCCGCTTCTGCGGAATATGCGCCGCTTTTGCGGCTCTTCCTCATGCCCCACCTTTCCGCTCCTGCGGGCCTCAGACTGCATCTGTGGTCCCGCTTCTGCGGTCCAGGAACCGCATATGCGGTTATGATAGAAGCAGCACACTCAGCCTTCCAAATTTCAAAATTTCGATCCGTTAACCACCTGGAATCCATCCGAGGCCCCCGGGACCCCAACCAATCCTACCAACCAATGACAAAATACATTACGGACCTGCTTGAGGCCTCAAATCATATCAAACAACACCAAAATCACGAATTACACCTCAATTCAAGCTTCAAGAACTTTCCAACTTCTATTTCCGATGTTTAAACCTATCAAATCACGTCCGATTGACCTCAAATTTTGCACGCAAGTCATATTTTACATTACGGACCTACTACAACTTTTGGAATTTGATTCCGACCCCGATATAAAAAGGTCAACCCCCTGGTCAAACTCTCCAAAACCCTCCAACTCTCTATATTTAGCCAAATGGCTTCAAAATGGTCTACGGACCTCCGAATTCACTTCCGATCGCGCTCCCAACTCTAGAATCACCATACGGAGCTAATCCCATTATTGGAATCCCAAACGGATATTGATAACGCTGAAATGCACTTTAAGCCAAACTTAAGGAATTTCTTAAAAAATGCTAACTTCCACAATAGGCGCCAAAACGCTCCCGAGTTATCCAAAACCCGAATCGGGCATACGCCTAAGTCCGAAATCATCATAAGAACCTGCTGGAACCTTCAAATCCCGATTTTGAGGTCGTTTACTCAAAATTCAAATCCTAGTTTATTCATTCAACTTTAAGCTTCTCAATGAGGATTTTCTTCCCAAATCAACTATGAACTCCCCAAAATTAAATTCCGACCACGCGTACAAGTCATTATACCTGAAATGAAGCTATTCATGGCCTCTGAATGCTTAACAGAGCGCTAGTACTCAAAACGACCGGTCGGATCGTTACAGTGACAACTCTGGCAACTCTGCTAGCGAAAAGAACCTAGAATCTATGGTTCGGGATTCTAGAATTCGAGCTTGTTAATGTGATATTTACTTGACTTTATTAATTTTGTTGGCCTTTGCCGCTTATTTACCGCTTTGATATTATTTGAACTGTATTAAACGGTATTCTTACGCATCCCTTCTAAGTCTTCTAAAAATTGGTGCACACGTTCGCGTGGCCCGCTTTTCTGTTATCCTTTTGGGTAGACTCTCGTGCTCCCGGTATGTCGCTCCCACCTCATCTCAAGTTGTCCTCTTGGGTAAGCTAGGTCTAGAACACAACCCAGGTTTAAACCTAGAATAACAAAACCTCATACCGGATCCCTAGTAACAATGTTTGTTTACATCACACGCATTTGACTTTGGGGAGTCAACAAAGGGGTTGGGTCCGTCTAGGATAAGTGTACCGAAATGAAAGACCATCCTGATGCATCTTACGTGCTATTTGTACATTTATTTGCTTTGGCTTATATGTTGACCGCTAAGAATGAAATATGACAGAAAAACCAAAAGTGAGGTAGGATAGAGAATTCACCTGGTGTCTGAAAACCCCGGTATTGAAAATGCCTCGAAACTCTACCAAACTTTTTGAGAAAAATAGAGGAATAGAAAATGTATTTCAAAATGGAAGTGAGTAAATACCATGATTTTTAATTATGTCAACGCTGACCCAACTACGCGGGTCTGATTCTCATCGAATATGATCTACGTAGGCAAACCTCAACGGTGTTGACCCTAATTTTTTCAAACCAAATAAATAAAATGTGTCCAACGGTCAAAAAATAATGCCGACCCAAATTCCGTCAAGTCTTGCACCGTTTTTTCAAAAAATAGCCTTAGAACACATTACATTGTCGAATGGCTATTTTTGCTAAGTACGGACATGTATGTCAATAAATCATCACTTTTCCTAGAAAGTATCTTACTTTGGCCTCAAAACATTACCCATAGTTGAAGGGGCCACTATTGCAAAAATAACAGTTCTGGTTAATATTGTGCAAATATCCGCTCTTAGGTGATTTCACTTTAAAAATTTAAAATTGGTTCGTGCAAAAATAGTCTGCTAGTCTGTCTTTCAAACTAGAGTCAAACCTAACCTTAACCGCTCACCGGTACAAAATGAATACCATCCAGAATCTGCCATTCTATATCGTAGAACAAGCTCCACTACAACATCAAATGTGGTGGTATGATTTTGACTAAGAAGGGCAAGACTAGGTAGTTGAACATCTGGGTGCTCTCACAGATATCATGAAAGTCTTGCCTCGGAACGATCTAATAATAACTTTAGTAACTTTTTGGGATCCCGTCCGTAATGTCTTCCGGTTTTTGAACTTCGAGCTCACTCCCACCATGTAAGAAATAGCTGGGTATACAGGTTTCGGTAGGGACTTAAGAAATCAGAAGCTTATATTCCTTAGACCTATGTTAGTGCGCCGTTTCATTGATATTATGAACATCAGTAAGCAAATAAGAAGAAACCATGTAAGAGAGGGTTGTTGTTCATTATTCTTCCTGTACTCCAGGTACAGGTATCTAGAGGGGTTTGAAATGCATGAAAAGGGGTTGACCAACTAGCAAAGTAAAGAAACTTGGAAAATTCATCGTCGCTTTGACTTCATAGTAGCATTTTCGAGCGTCATGATCTTCCCAAATTAAAAAGGGACAATTGATATCTGTATGGATAGAATTGAGAAAGTCCTAACTGCCAAGGAAGATCACACACTTACTCCACTAGTCTTGTCAGATATCTACCAAGCGCTGACATAGTGTAGGTTAGGGGCAATATTTTTTGAAGGTTGCAATATCCTTTTACAAATGTGGCTAATTGAACACCTCTGCCATCATCAAAACTTCATGAACTACAGTCCAAGCAAGAGCAACTTCATTAAAAGCTATGAAGAAAGAGTGAAATATTACGACTCTCTAGAAAAGGTCAAAGCTTGGATTGACCACTTGAGAACTTTAAGGGCAAATCAAATTGAGTGGACTTTGGGATGGCTCCCAGTGAGGGAAGTCATATGCATGTCAGCCACAAAGAATTATTTGCTATTGATGGGTTTGAAGAGTTTCCAACCCTATCTGCCCCAAATGGTTGTAAGGCAACCTGGAAGATATCCAGTGGTGCCCGAGGATAAAGGCTTGAGTGTCCAAGTCATTGAACTACACCCTGAAGCCCCAATTCCCGAGGCTTTAGTCCAACAAATCTTGGATGTTTACCGCTACCTGAAAGAGGATACCCAAGTGACCGATCTTTCAAAAGGTGAAGTAGAATCAGGCTATGCCATATACTTTGAAAGAAGAAAATGCATTAATGAGGAGACAGAGCCCGAGCCTGAAAGGCCCGCCAAAAGGCCTCATATCCAAGCTTTTGATAATAAAATCCAAGAGCAGTTGGCCTGGAAAGAAAAGAAAAAAGAGTATAAAGCCACCATCCATGCCCTAGAGGAAAAATTGAGGAACCTCTCATTTGACAATGACTTACAGGAGCATGTGGTCGGAGGTGAAAATAGAAAATTGACCTAAGAGAGTGAGGCGCTCCAAGCCCATCTCCGGGAAATAAGGATGGCTGCCAAAACACCTACGAGAAGCGAGAAGGATGGAAAGCTCATCAACAACCTAAGATTGATGGTGCATGACTATATAGCTGACTTGACAAAGGCCAAGACAGATTTTCTAAACGCTCTAACAAGGTTGGCTAAATTATCCAATCAGTTGAAGCAGAAATATGACCAAGAAGTAACAGTTCTGAAGAAAAAGCTATTTGCCCTTGAAAATGAAATTATGAAATAAACAACAAATTTTTAGATAGAAAAAGAGCATTGCTACGCATTTTTTCCAATTGGAAGAAAGCGAGGAATAGTTATAGGACAAAAACAACACGGGCGCACAATTGTTGGAAGCTTGGGCACAATAAATCGAGCGTCTGCTTCAAGAAAAGGGAATTATCATAACAAGGATCAAGGAGATAACTTACTATGTCGTGATGAAATGTCACAAATGTGAGGACATGAATAGATCTTTTTTCTGCTACTATGATGACCTTCGTTTTCCAGGTAATGGATGATTTAGACCGTCTCCAAGAAGATATTGCACAAAGGCCCGCACAGAGTCCGGCTAATGTCCCGAAGGCTCTTAGAGTACCAGTTGAAGCTCTTATATGCTTTTAAGTTTTCAGTTTTGGGTCTCTACTTTACTTTTAAAGATATCTTATTTTTTATTTGGAGTCTATATTTTATTTTAATAGTCATCAGTCCTTTAAGTCCATGTAACAGAAAAACCAAAAGATTTTTGTTTAATGAAAAAATTAAACACCCAAAAAATTTCTTGTCTTTTATTCCACATTTATTTCCCTAAACTATGTAATGATCTGATTCATGCGGTGCCGTGATATGTAGGAAATCCTCATCGGATTAGATCATATCTATAGACAACCTGAGTAATAAATCAAAATAAGGTACAGAAAGAAAAGGAAAATTGAGTAAAAAGAAGGAAAGAGTGAAGAAAACAAAAGAGTGCAAAGAAAAAAAAGGTTCAAGATTTGAAAGTTGATAAGAGAAATAGCAAGGCTGGGATGAAACATGCCGCTGTTGTAAAAGAATTTAGAAATACATTTAACTTTTAGGTGTATTGCATCCGCCAATGTGCGATTTCCTATGTGTTAATTGTCTCAAACTAGCTGGTTTGTTGTGTATGCTATTAAGGACATGTTACATTTTTAGGTGGTTCGTTTTGTGGTAACCTGGCTTCACTACCTTATTCCACGAGAGCTAAATGAAGTATTGCCACGACATAAGAAAGTCACTTACCAATCATTAGTCCCTTCGAGGATAGCCCAGTATCGGTTATCCTAGTGTCAGAATCATCAACTACTAAAGAAAATAGAGTATTGGATTGCCGCATGATGGAGATTTGGGACGCTTGGTCTAATGGAAAAGAACCACCCAGTGCAATCCTCGGGTTCCCTAAATTACTTCCAAGGTCAAGCGGAACTACCAACGTCCCTATTCCTGTAACCAACCCATTTATCATGTTTGTGTACCCCACTATGCCAAATAATTTCACCGGTATGCCTTCTGAGGTTTGCACCCAGGCACCACTTTCGGGAATATCTTCTACAGTATTCACCGCATCAATAATCTCTAATACGACACAACCAACACTGCCCCGACAAAGATTTGAACCATTAACTTTCACTTTCCAAGCATCCCAATTCCAATTGGACACTACTCATATTAATCCAAACTCCTATCCTCCCCACCCATAATATGAGTCTCCCATAGAACATGAGAGAGCTGTGAAGAATCCTGAACAAGAAAAGATAGCACAAAAAATGAAAAGCATTGGACAAAACCTCACGAATATACATGGCCTGAGTGGCCAGAAGAGCGTGCCATATGTTGAACTGTGCATGTTCCCTCACGTGCATTTAACCATTGGATTTAAAATGCCAAAATTTCAGAAATACGACAGGCATGGAGAACCGATCGCCCATTTGAAAAGATATTGCCATCAGTTGAGAGAGACATGTGGAAAGGATGTACATCTCATGGCTTACTTCGGGGAGAGTTCGACCGGAATTGCTTCAGAGTGGTATGTGGACCAAAACATCTCCCATTATCACATATGGGATGACCTGGCCCAGGATTTTGTACGGTAGTTCAAATACAATATAGGCATAGCTCCGGACAGAGATTCTTTATCCAACATCAAAAGAAAGCATCCCAAAATATTTTATCAAATGGCATGAACAAGCGGCTAGGGAAAAACCCCCAATGGATGAGGCCAAGATGGTCAGTGTCTTCTTAGGAGGCTGATTATTTTCAAAACATGATGTTTGCCATGGGAAAACCATTCGCACAGTCCATAAAATTAGGAGAAATAGTATAAAACGACATGAAAATAGGCTGCATCATAAGTCAATCAACTATAAGAGACACTTACCAAGCCATACCGAGCAAGAGATTTAGCAATCCCAAAGAAGAAATAAGAAGGAGCCATGATAGCTTCAAGTTTGAGAAACTGTCGTCAACCTCGAATTACTTTGGTCCCTTTCCCAGGACCCCGCAAAATTACTACCCCCACCAGGATGCATCATATGCTATGGCCTATCATCCTTATATAGTAATGAACTCCCAACCATACAATCAGCCATAACAATATTACAATCAGAACAGAGCTCCACCTCCAAGAAGCAACCCTCTTCACCAAGTCTCATATAATCCATGTCCATCACAAAATAACTACTAATATAACACCTGTCACCATGAATCACCCAGAAAGCTGACTTCACATCCATTGGTGATTCATATTCCAGCCTCTTCCCAAAATTAATCAAAATGGGTATATTGCATCATGTACCTCCAAATAGACAGAATACACAATATCCATCCTACAAACCAGGTACTAGGTGCGTTTATCATTCCGGGGTAGAAGGGCATGATACCGAAGATTTTTGGACCCTCAAGAGAGCAGTCAAGAACTTGATAAAACAGAAGCGGGTGGTGCTAAGGGATGAGGAGGTCCCCAATGTAACCAACAACCTATTATCGGTCCATAACAATGGGCCGGTCATCAGGATGATTTGTGAAGATAAAGAGTTCGACTGGAAGGCCCCGTGAAATCCCTATTCGAAAACCGGGATCCCGTGGTTCCAAGTTAGGAGCGTGTGTTAGCAATTCATAAATATACCTCGCGGCGAGCTTACTCGCCACGGCACGGACCTTTTTGGATTGACTAATGCATTAAAAAAGTCAAGAATAAGTTTCCCGAAAAATGCATGAAATATGGTCCAGAATGCGGAAGCAAATCAAGTATGCGAACCGTATATCTGCCGCAAAGTTAATCAGAATGTTGGTTAAAATTGAAGTCAGCTATGCGGTGAAATGCGATCGCATTATCGAAATGCGGACCGCATAGTCTTCGCATATTTTCCTTTGAATTTTGTGAGGGTTAGTTCTGCGGTGCACTTTGCGACCACAGAATACGAATGCGGACCGCATCCCTACAGCAGACTCAGTCAGAGTGTCCAGTTTTCGGGGAGCATTTTGCGGTCCATTATGCGGACCGCATGTTTACTCTGTGATCGCAAATGTGATTGCATATTTGACTCGAGGCTCCAATTTCATTATATCCGGTGTTATAGATCATTTTAAGCATTCTTCTGAGCATTTCTTGAGGGAGAGAGAGGGTTTTTATAGAGGAAAAGTCTCCCCATCAAATTACTCCATAAGTAAATCAAGTGAAGACCCGTAGACCTTCATCTCAAGAGGTAAGACTTTATCACCCCAACTCTTATTTGTTTTATTCTCAGATATAAGGGGTCACTAGTGAGGTGATTCATGGGTATAACAATGGATTCATTGCATGCATATCAAACCTTAGAGTAGTGGGAGGTGGTTAATTAAAGAGGGGTACAAAATGATACAAATTGATCTAAAAAGGGGGCCTAAGATCACATTGCACCTCTAGGGTTTGTCAATATGCTTGATCCAAGCTAGAGTCCCAATCTCAACTCTAATTCTCGAATTAATTTATAATTCTTACTCAATAGATCGAAGTGCTAAGAGTTCCAGAAATTTGTAAAAGAGTAAGGAAAGCTTTATTGAGGTATGTATGGCTAAAACCCCTTTTATTAGAAATTGAGCTCCGTTGTCATTTACGAAAGTTTGGTAGTGTTGAATTGGCTAGTGTATTGATTGTTATTACCCATTGATTTGCATATGTCTATACATATTCGTGAAGGATGTGCTTCAATGTGAATAATGCACCATTCTTGATAATTAGAGAAGCATAAAAAAGTACAGCTATGTGTTGAAATACTTGGGCTATAAGCCAACATCAAAACAAAGAATTATTCATGCTAGTTATGTGCCCACTTACATGTGATTGAAACTTTAATTATCTTTGATATATGTGTCTATGATCGCAACTTGTAAAATGAATATTGAAAATGGAAAACGATTTGATGATTATGGCCATGAGTGCCCAGTAATTGTTATGATATGTGGGGAATAAAGATTTGGAGGTGTTGACTAATGAGAATGGAGTAATGCCTCCAATGAGGTGACCTAGCCGATCGGGTTGTGATCGGACACCATGTCATACACATGGTGGTAATGTGCTGATGTTGAATTCCGGATAAGGGAAATGAAATATTGATTAATAGTAATGCCTCCAATGAGGTGACCTAGCCAGCCGGGTCGTGACCGAACTTCACTCGAGATGGCGGTGGTATTGAGAACAGTGGTGAACATGTTACAGAAATGCCCTAATCTATGTTTAGGAAATTGTATGAAAGATTATATGAATTGTATATTTAATTTACCCATGTTATTTACTTGTACCTATTTGATAGTTCTTTCTAGTAAAATGGTGTTTAGTTATACATACCAGTACAATTCAAATATACTGACGTCCCTTTTAACGGGGGTGCTACATTCGTGTTATGATTGTAGGTGGCTCCATAGTGGATAGTGCCGATCGTGTGTAGCGGAGCATTTTTCTACTCGAAGTCTCGGTGAGCCCCTTTTTCATCCATGGGGTTGTATGGTGTATCTTTTCTTATTACAACTTTCCACTTTTGAGGTATAGTCGGAGCTTTGTTGCTGACATAGTTATGCTTATCTGTTGTATCCTTAGAGGCTCCACAGACACTAGTGTGGGTTATGTACGGATGTTCGAGGAGTACACAATCTATGTTGTAATCCTATACTTGTGATCTCCATAAATTGTAACTCTAATAGAATCTTTGAAGCTAGCTTATGTACGGTAAATCTTTGTGATATGAAATTAACCAATAACGTAGTTTGCACCATGTATTCTCGTCTAAATTAATGGAAGGCATGGTTTCTGTATTCGTATTGATTTGGGGTAGAAAGTGTTCGATAAGGCTTGCGCAACCAGGTTCACTTGATTGAGTGCCGGTCGCACCTTGAGGATGGTGCGTGACATCGACCCTACACTAAAAGCTATTATTTCCATCGCTGATGCAGAAAAGAAACCTAAAATAGTGGCAAAACAAGTCAGAGATGAAAAGAAAATAGATTCCTCTACCCAAAATACTGAAAAGGTGGTAGAAACTAAGATAGGGGTCGCACAAGGTAAAGATGTCATTATCTACGTCCCAAGAGTCCCCAGGAAGGGACAACTCGTGTTATGTCTTCCTAAAGTATTTGAACATAAGAAAGTCACACTGACTATGTCAAAGATGTATGTACCAAAAAGGACTTACGTGGAAGCCAATAATTCTACCCGGTTTGGATGAGCCTTTGGTCATCAGCCGTGCATCGAAGAATCACATGAGAGACCCCATTGTTATCCCTTGGAACTACAATAACACAGTGGTCACATACAAAGGAAAGGTAGTTTTGGGAGAAGTAAATGAAATGAACCAATTTGGGAAGTATCATAACCCAGAAGAATTGATCACAACAAAGCACAAACAATTTCCACCAAAGAAGCTAGTTAGTGCTGAAGAAGCTGAAGAATTTTTCAAAAGATGAAAACCTCAAAGTATGCTGTAATTGATCAACTTAGAAAGACTCTTTCCCAGGTTTCACCTTTGTCTTTGCTAATGAGCTCAAATGAACATCAGAAAGTGCTTCTAAAGACACTGAATGAGGTGTATGTTCCATTTGAGACCACAATTGAACTGTTGGAAGGAATGGCAGAACAATTTTTTGAGGTCAACCGAATCTCCTTTAGTCAAAATTACTTGCCTCCAGAAGGAGATGCCCACAACAAAGCCCTTCACTTGGCTCTCATGTGTGAAGGATATTATGTGAAAATTGTTATGTTAGACGGTGGATCTGGTGTTGACATTTTCCCTTTACTGATATTACAAAGGATGGAAATTAGGGTTGAAAGGACCAGACCCAACAATAGTTGTGTACGTGTTTTCGACGACATCAAGCGAGATACGATAGGGGAAATTGACTTGGTCCTAATTATTGGCCATGTAGATTTTTAAGTAACATTCAAGGTTTTGGACATGGACACTTCCAATAACTTTATCTTAGGATGGCCTTGGATACATGTCCCGGGAGATGTGTCCTCTACTCCCCACCAAATGGTCAAGTTCGAACATGAAAACCAAGAAATAGTTTTTCACGGAGACGATGAACAATCAATCTATAGGGACCCATCAGTCCTATGCTTGGAGGCTAGAGATAGTAGTGAACACATCGTCTACCAAGCCTTTGAAATCGTGGTCATCGACCAGTGTGAGGAAGGAATCCTGTCTCCTCATCCCTGCTTTTCAAAGAATCAATCTTGGTTGCCAACAAAATGATAAAACATGGATACACGCCGAAGAAAAGGGGTTGGGTATCCTTACAAGGCATTATAGAGCCTATCACTTTGACTGCCAGTGAGAAGTTCTTTGACATAGGCTTTCAAGCTATTGTCGAGATCCCCTTTTCCTCGCAAAATCGGGTTTACGATATTTGGGAAGAGAACTTTATTCCTATTTGGGATTAGGATTTTTGATTTGAAGAGTCGCCACTTAATGATTAAGTGCCTTAGGACACTAACGGTTTTGAGTTGGAAAACTAGAGTTCGGGTAAGGGCTTGAAATTATCTCGAGGGGAAGGTGTTAGGTACCCCTAAAGATCCACTAGTGTGGTTCCTGTCCATGGTATGTTGTGACTTTAAATGCAAACGAGCATACAAATGACAAGCATGTTTGACATTAATATCTAGGTGGTCTCATAATTTGTTTAAGAAAAATATCCAAGTGCAGCAATTTAAACAAATAAATGAATAAATGGAAATTTTGAAAATAAGGGAATAGTGCAGTTAAAAGGAGGAATTTGGTGACTAAAATGGGATATAGAATTTTATTGATAAAATAATAATAAAGTTACATAAGGGAAAGGGGTCCTAGGTTTGTGAAACACATGGATCATCTACACAACACCGATAGCGAATCGTACGCATGGTGTTATTGCGTGAGCATCATCTCCATGCCTGCCTTTCCCTCCCCGTTAAGGTGTTAAGCACGGAATAGTATCGTCGCCTACTGCATGCTATTACCCGTCCTACCTATCAGTCCCGTAGGCAGTTGGGACTACTAGTCCTAAAAGGGATGGAGCTTGGATTTTCATAGTTTAAAAGGATGAAAATCTAAGGCAACAATCAAAACACATAAAGTAGCTATAGGGGAACTAGTAGTAACTAAGGGCTCAAATAGGCCTCCTCATTTTAAGAAATAAATTGTTTAGCATGTCTTACACATACTGATTTGGTCTGAATTAACTTACACATACTGATTTGGTCTGAATTAAATTAAGGCATAGGATAGGTTGATTTACCACATATTTCCCAGATAGGGAGTCCAATTAGTCTTGCTTAGATGCCGTTGTTGAAAACTGACATAGTTGATTAATTACTTAACTATGTACAGTTGTCGAAAACTGACATAGTTGATTAATTACTTAACTATTTGCCTATATGTTAAACGGGACCTATAGGCATGATATCTATTAATGGAGAATAAACTATTGCAAGAAAAAAGGAATTATTGGTTGTAAGCTCTGTGAGTGTTAAACAAATTACCACTGATTTTAAACTTAGGAGCGAATGGACGATTCAGATTTAGTTGATAGCTCATATAGGCATGCTCTCTAGGCGTAATTGATTTTATCGTTGTTATTGTCATGCAGAGATCCTATGGGCAGGTCATCTATATGCAATTGTTTATTTAAACTCCTATACGCAGATTTACCTAGTGACAGATTCATATGCAAAATAGAGGAAGTCTTATAGGCACATTATCTATATTATGCATAGTTTTAGCAATGATTTATGGGTATGGTATTTATACGTAGTGCAGAAAACTTATGAGCATGGTATCTATGAGAGATGCAGATGTTTGAAAGTAGTAAGTCTAACAAACACGATTTTTACATGAGATGCTAAATTTTGAAAATAATAATTCCTAAAACAAGGTATCTACATAAGGTGCTGAATTTTGAAAGTAAATATCACTAAAACATAGTATCTACCCTTTGCGTGCATTCGATCCCATCCCTTTCACTATACACCCCAGTAGTTATTACAAAATTTATTGTAGAACAAATGAATCAGATGAAAGAATAAAATTACATCAGTGATTACGTCTACATCTATTCAGCCTAATCCAGACTCAGAGTCTAATAATATGAGATAAACCAACTTCCAGGATCGGATTTTCCAAAACCTTTCTCTTATTTGGGTTGTGTCAAAGTTCAAAGGAACTTCAAGAGTTCAGGCAACGCTTACACCCCAAATATCATTGCAGAATCAGATTATAGTGCAGTGTGGAAATGCCTGCCCTCAAATGTCAAAGTTCATATGGAACTCAAGGTCCCAAGGCAAGGCTCATAGGAGAGGGACATAACTTAGAGACTAGGAGTAAGTGTAAGTGCAATAAAAGAGAATTAAGGGGAGGCCAGGGAAGGCTGGTGGTCATGCCCAGCAATTAGGATGCAGGCACACCCCTGACCAGCCTGTCAGCCTTAGAATTGGGGAGTTAATACCTTGTTGAAGGTCAGGTTCGGCCCTGGATAGCAATTGAGATGCCGCCATGCCATACCTTAACTCAGCAGACATAGGGGAATGAGGTATGGGAGCAATTGTTTATACTAGCAGCAAGAAACAAAGAAAGAGCAGGCAAAAGCATGTAGGTACTTCAAAATTAACTTTACAGAGAGTTGAAAACATACATGGATACAAAGACTATAAATAAACACATTAGAATGATACTGGAACTAATTTTAGGACATACCAGTTCAAAGAAGCAAGTAGGGAGAAACAGTAGCCTTATGAAAGCCAAAGTGCAGTCAAGAAGCAAGAGTATAAGTTTAGAAGAGAGTTGTGATTTCTGTGTGCTTAAGCGTGTGTGGAGGATTTTTCAATCGTGTATTTATAGTGCAGAAAGGAAATAGAAATAGGTAATAAAAAAGTTTAAGAATCAATCACATAAGGTTTTCCTTTAATTAAGGGATTCTGATTTTAAACGGGCAAAGTAAATAAGCAAAGAGGTCAACTAAACATTTTTCAAAGTAGTGAAGATGGGGTAAATACATAATAATTATTTAAGGGAAGGGTTTTGACAGTACACAGTTGTGCAAATTAAGGAAAGGAAACCAATTAACAACAGGGCAATCATGAGTCGAAAATGTTGTATGAATGAACCGAGTCAGAAAACGGTAAAGAGAGGCTTTACGTAAGAAGAATCAGCAACAATCAATTAATCCAAAAAAAAAGATTTTGATTCAAACATAAGTTGGAAAATCATTTTGAAGAAATATTTTAACACACATATAAAAGGGACTGTGATGCTAATCAGAAGAGTCTAGTATAGAAGAATTCAGAGTCATACACAAAAGGGTTCGAATTCAATACATAGATCCAAAGCGAGTTTGAGAGAGTCAAGGGCTCAAATAGAACCCTAGTTCCAAACATACAAGACCAAACTTGCCCAAAAACCCCAAATCCTAGGGTTTTCAATTTGAATCGGATGCAAAGAAGACAATATGAGGAAACAGGAAAATATAGTAGAAAGTTCAAAGTAAAAAGAGTAAGGAAATTAATTCGAAACATAATGAGATAAAAAAAATAGTAGAGGAAAATATTTTTAAGTAGGTATTCTAGAGGAAACTTAAAAAGGTAAAAATAATAAGAATGCTTAATGAACACGGTAGGAAAATACAATAAGCGAAGTATATCAAGTTATAGTGGAAGGCAAATAGCGAAACATAGTGGAAAAGCTTGCAAACACGTAGCGTGGAAACACAATAGAAGAACATGTGTGGTAAAAGGAAAAGATAAGAATATAGTAGAGACAAACATACACAAAGAAAGGGAAAAGAAAAGTCGAAAAAACACTTAAGCATTTTTTCAGAAACCCTAAAACTGAAAGAAGTGACTTTGAAAGTAAAATTTTTAAAGAAAAGTTGGGGAAATATTTTGAGAACTCAAAAATACAGCATGAATACAATAGATCTGAAGAGAATCGGAGAAAAACCTCTAACAGATAGGGTTTCAGGTGAACCCTAGAATGAGAGAGGCTTGGAAAAGGTCCGATCTAAGTCGGATAAGGTTGGAAACAGGCTCAAAAGGCTAAGATATGCCGGAGCCAAGCCAGAGATGGCCGGAAACCTCAAGTCGGTGGAGGTCTGAGTGGCGACCTTTGAGGTCTAGCAACAAACCTTCGAGTACCAATCACACAGGAGAGATAGGAGGTGAATTTGAGGGTTCCACGGCCTGAGAAGCCATGGAAACTTGCGTGAATTAAAGGGATTAGGGTTAGTTTGGGTGGCAATGACTAGGGTTTGCAGAGAGAATAGGAGACGAAGGGTATTCAAGGGTGGCGGGTTAGGGGAAATGAATTAGGGTTGGGGGGTTTGGAAAATTAAAAAAGGAAAGGTGGGGTGTGAGCCGTTGATCTTTTAGATTAACGGCTGTGATTAAAAGAAAGGCTTGGTCGGGTAATTTAAATGAGTTAGGGGTTGGGTTGGACTGGTCCAGAATTGGGTCTGGAATGGGGTCAATTAAGGGGATTAATGTGGCTATAATTGAAATGCATATGGGCTATATATTAAATAGTCAATTTTCCCTTTTTAATTTAATTAAAATGGTTAAAAATAATTTTAAAAATAAATTAAAAGTACTAAACTAATTAATAATATATAAACATTAATCTAAAAATATTTGGAACAATTTTATAATTGTAAAATGCTATTAATTGTAATATAGGCTATAATTGTAATTTTATACAATTTAGCTTTAAAATTATCGAATAAATTTATAAAAATACGCTAAATTCACCTTAGTTATATTATGGTGTAAATATGAGAATATAAATAATTTACTCACCAAATGGTAGTTTTGGAAATAATTATTGCAGTTTTGTACTGCTAAAACAAATAAAAAAGTGATTTTTAGAAAAAATGTCAAAATTCTTGGGCATACTTATATATGTATGTACATGCTATTTTGAGTATAAAAATAGGTAGGAAAAAATTGGGTATCAACAACTGCCCCTCTTTACCCAAGAAGGATAAAAGATTTGTCAGGTAAAGATATGATGGCCAATTTTGACCGGAAGAGACGAATTGAACAAAAAAAAAGGTTTTGACCGAGCTCTTGTTCCTGAGCTGCCTACATATCCCCGTTCTTATAGGAATTAGGTCATATGTAGTTCAGGATACATCGGCAGAATATGTTGATGGAGGTTTTGAAAAGGACGGACGCAATATTTAGGTTGGGAAGGATGGTCAGGGACCGATGGGCTGCGGGGACGGGAGTAAGATCGCTCCCACTGTAATGGCCATTTCCAGCTAGTGTACCTGCAAATGAGCAATACAAACATATCATGCATAAACTTAAACGTGATACAAGTTACCCTTGGGCCATGAATGATGTCTTTGGACGGGTAGGATGACGTCCTCAGACCATGACATCCTAGGCCACGAAGCATATAATAAAGGATTCGAAAGTTATGAAATGACGTTCTCGGGCTATGAAGATAATGCCTCTGAACCATGATGCCTTTGAATAATGATGTGCAAAAGGTAAAAGTGGGGTCCTGCCATGTCATGGCGTTCTCGGGCTATGAAAATGGTTCCTCCGAACAATGATGCCTTTGGACAAATTGGCGATATTTCAGCACATAAAATACAAGATTTGGCGATATTTCAGCTGATGTAAAGCATTAATATAAATGGCGGTATTTCAGCCGATGTAAAGATTTAAATAAAGTTGGCGATGTTTCAGTCATGTAGGATTAAGTAAAGTTTCGATATTTCAGTCGATGGGGATTTAAATGAAGTTGGTGATATTTCAGCCATGCAGGATTAAGTAAAGTTGGCAATATTTCAGCCGATGTGAATAAGAGGTGGCGATATTCCAACCATGCAGGATGGAGATAGTGCTTAACCACGAAAGGCAGAAAGGTAGCCTTATGCAATGCAAGAAATATGCAGATGAAGACAACGCTTAGTCTCGTAAGGCAGAAATTTAGCTTTTTGGAATGCAAGAAAAATGTAGATGGAGACAATGCTTAGTCTCGGAAGGTAGAAAGGTAGCCTTATGCAATGCAAGAAAAATGCAGAGGGAGACAATGCTTAGTCTCGGAAGGCAGAAAGGTAGCCTTATGCAATGAAAGAAAAAATGCAAATGGAGACAATTTTTAGTCTCGGAAGGCAGGAAGGTAGCCTTATGCAATGTAGAGAAATGTAGATGGAGACAATGCTTAGTCTTGGAAAGCAGAAAGGTAGCCTTATGCAATGCAGAGAAATACAGATGCAGACAATGTTAGTCTCGGAAGGCAGAGAGGTAGCCTTATGCAATGCAAGAAAAATAGATATGGAGACAATGCTTAGAGTCGGAAGGCAGGAAGGTAGCCTTATGCAATGTAGAGAAATGCAGATGGAGACAATGCTTAGTCTCGGAAGGTAGGAAGGTAGCCTTATGCAATGTAGAGAAATGCAGATGGAGACAATGCTTAGTTTTGGAAGGCGGGAAAGTAGCCTTATGCAATATGTGAAATAAAAGTGAAGAGTAATAAAATTCCTTAGTAGAGAGACGATAGCTACTAGTTGATTGTCAATGTGGCTGCTGGGGATGTCACATGTGAATAGAACTTGTAAATAGGCGATGATTCTAAGAGTTGTATTCCTTAAAAAGTATGAGTATTTAGTCGTATCTGATGATTTTATGTATTGGGTGTCTGTATCCAAAGAAAAGTTGTGAGTTTTGTAAAGGGGGAAGGTTAGTTCGTCTCCCCGTAGTCCCCGCTCATCCTACTTGGCTCTTGTTTTCATTGGGGCAGCATCGCTAAACAAAGCAATTTTGATAGTAGCCATGCATGATTTAGTAAAAGTATGATGTAATTACGTAATTTAAAATGATTTTCTTCTAGATGAAGCAACGACCGCGACGCGGTTCAAGACATTGCGACCTCTTTTGCTTCGAAATTTTGAGGGTCCTCCTCAAAATTTTGCCCCAGTTTACTGGACTGGTGTTTCTAATGGTTGTTTGTGATGAATGACTGAAAGTTGACTTCGGAATTTTGAGGGTCTTCCACAAAATTCCGCACCAGTTTCTAATATCGGGGAAAATAAAAATTTTATTGAATTGTGACCGACCCATAGGGTTGCCTACGTATCCCCTCTTAAATGGGAATCAGGGCAGGCATAGTTCAAATCACATAATGAGATCATAAATGGTTACACATAATATCGCTTGACTGCATCTGAATTGATTAGTTTTGGCCAGACTTCCCATCCATTTCTGTGAGTATGAGGGCCCCTCCTGTTAGAACCCGGTGAACCATGAACGGGCCCTGGCAATTAGGAGAGAACTTCACCTTTGCTTTATCCTGATGCGGGAAAATTTTCTTTAATACCAGCTGCCCTGGTGTGAATTATCTCGGCTTGACTCTTTTGTTGAAGGCTCTGGACATTCTGTTCTGATACAGTTAACCATGGCAAACTGCATTCAGTCTTTCCCCGTTTATAAGGGCTAACTGCTCATAGCGACTTTTTACCCATTCTACATCTTCAAGTTCCGCTTCCCGTATAATCTTCAAGGAGGGTATCTCTACCTTGGCTGGCATGTCTGCCCCAGTTAATGTATATACAGTGGTACGGTATCCTAATAAAGCAAAGTATAACTTCTTGTGCCACTGCTTGTGTTTTTCTATCATTTTCCTTAGTATCTTATTGATGTTCTTATTGGCCGCTTTTACAGCTGCATTCATCTGAGGTCTGTATGGTGTAGAATTCTTGTGGTTGATCTTAAATGTCTCACACATTTCTTTCATCAGATCACTGTTGAGATTGGAACAATTATCAGTGATGATTGACTCTGGGATGCCGAACCGGCAAATGATACGATCGCGGACAAATTCTACCACAACCTTCTTGGTTATTGCCTTATATGATGCTGCTTCAATCCATTTGGTGAAATAATCAATTGCCACTAGAATAAACCTGTGCCCGTTTGCTGCGGCAAGCTCGATGGGTCCAATGACATCCATTCCCCAAGCGGCGAATGACCATAGTGAGCTTGTTGCATTGAGCTCATTAGGAGTCACCTTTATCATGTCTGCATGACTCTGGCAGCGATGGCATTTTTGGACATACTTGATGTAGTCCGTCTCCATGGCCATCCAGAAGTAACCAGCTCGGAGTATTTTCTTGGCTAAGACGAAACCACTCGTGCGGACCACAGGTCCCTTCATGAACCTCCTCCAACAACCTAAATGCTTCCTTTTCTTCGACACAACTTAGTAATCCCAAATTCGGAGTCCTCCTATACAGGATTCCTCCGCTGTGAAAGAAGTGATTGGATAACCTCTGCAGTGTGCACTTCTGAGTAGTGTTTGTAAGTTCTGGATATTCTCTTGTTGACAGATACTTCTTGATGTCATGAAACCATGGTTTTCCATCTTCTTCTTCTTCGACATGAGCACAGTAAGTGGGTTGATCCTTGATTTTTACCCGGATAGGATCAATAAAGTTCTTTTCTAGATGTTGAATCATGGATGATAGAGTGGCCAATGCATCAGCAAACTCATTCTAGACTCTGGGGACATGCCGGAATTCTGTATTTGTAAACCTCTTCCTCAACTCCAATACACGATGCAAATACGGGAGTATTTTGGAGTTCTTGGTTGCCCGTTCTTCTCGGACCTGATGTATGAGCAAGTCTGAATCCCCGATCACTAGTAATTCCTAAACGTTCATGTCAATGGACAACTTGAGCCCTAAGATGCAGGCTTCATACTCAGCTATGTTGTTGGTGCACGAGAACCTGAGTCTGGCAGACACCGGATAATGCTGGCCTATTTCTGATACTAGAACTGCTCCTATGCCAACTCCTTTAAAGTTTGCTGCTCCCTCGAAAAACATTCTCCAGCAATCATAGGATTCTGCAATTTCTTCTCCTATGAAAGAGACCTCTACATCAGGAAAATATATTTTTAGAGGCTCGTATTCTCCGCCCACGAGATTTCCAGCAAGATGATCTGCAACTGCTTGTCCTTTGATCGCTTTCTGGGTCACGTAGATAATATCAAATTCACTCAGCAGGATTTGCCATTTTGCCAGCTTGCCCATGGGCCGGGGCTTCTAAAAGATGTACTTCAACGCATCCATCCTTGATATGAGATAAGTGGTATAGGCACAGAAATATTGCCTCAACTTCTAAGCTACCCAGTCAGAGAACAACATGTGCATTCTAGTAGGGAATACCGGCCTCATACGGGGTGAACTTCTTGCTGAGATAGTAGATGGCTTGCTCTTTTCTTCATGTTTCATCATTTTGTCCTAAAACACAACTGAATGCCCCATGCAGTACTGCAAGGTAGAGCAATAGTGGTCTACCCGATTTGGGTGGGACTAGATCTAGCAGTGTTGACAGGTATTCCTTGATTTTGTCGAAGGCTTTCTGACAATCATCAGTCCACTTAGTGGCGCATTCTTCTTCAACATCTTAAAGATTGGTTCATAAATGACAGTGGACTGAGCTATGAACCGGCATATGTAATTGAGTCGGCCTAAGAAACTTATAACCTCTTTCTTGTTCTTTGGCGGTGGAAATTCTTGAATGGTCTTAACCTTTGACGGATCCAGTTCTATCCCTCATCGACTTATGATGAAACCAAGTAGTTTTTTGGTAGGAACCCCGAATGCACATTTGGCGGGATTTATTTTCAGATTGTACCTTCTCAATCTGTTGAAGAACTTCCTCAAATCTTCCATGTGGTCAGTGGCTTTCTTGGATTTGATGATGACATCGTCTACATACACCTCGATCTCTTTGTGTATCATGTCATGGAAAATAGTAGTCATGGCCCTCATGTAGGTGGCCCCAGTATTCTTTAATCCAAACGGCATCATCTTGTAACAATACATCCCCCACGGCATAATGAAAGCCATTTTCTCCACGTCTTCTTCGTCCATCCGTATCTGATGGTACCCAGCAAAATAATCGACGAATGACCGTAGCTTGTTCTTGGCGTAGTTGTCAATTAGGATATGTATGTTTGGCAAGAGGAAGTCATCTTTTGGACTGGCTCGATTAAGGTCTCGGTAGTCGACACAGACTCTGAACTTCCCATCCTTCTTTGGCACTAGCACAATATTAGCCAACCATGTTGGATATTCCACTACCCTGAGGACATTGGCTTTGACTTGTTTGGTAACTTCTTCCTTGATTTTCAAACTCATGTGTGTCTTGAACATTCTGAGCTTCTGCTTTACTGGCGAACATGTTGGATCTGTTGGCAGTGTGTGAGCTATAATAGATGTACTGAGACCGGTCCTATCATTATACGACCAGGCAAATATGTCCTCATATTCTTTTAAGAACTTAGTGTACTCTTCCTTTTCTGACGGTGACAGGTGAACACTAATGCGTGTTTCCTTGACATTCTCTGTATCCCCCAAGTTGACGACCTCAGTTTCGTCTAGGTTAGACTTAGGCCTATTCTCAAAGTCCTCAATCTCTTTAACGACCTCTTCTAGTATATCATCATCTTCTGAGTCTATATCGATTTGATGTTTTATCTCGTCGCATGTCACATTCGTCAGTTCATGAAGATGAGTAATAATAATGCTATGTAAATAAAGTAAATGATAGAGAAAATAATAAGAGCGCGATTTATAAGAAACTGAAATAGTTTGATAAACTCAAAAATTGTTTTGAACAACGGAGCTCTTTTCAAAATTTAAAGATAATACGGAAAGGAAATCAAAAGTAAAAGATAGTGCTTTGTTCAGCTTTGCCACCCCGAAGCTTTCCAGGCTCTGGTGGTTTTGATAGTCCAGTTATTAAGATGTACCCTTCTGCCTAAGATGCCGTAGTGCAAGAACTAACCTTTTGGGCAGGGAAATAATACAAAACAAAACAAGGTAACAAGTTAGTAAGGGTTATGAGAAGAAAACATTGCAATATTTAAACACATAGTACAAAAATATAACTTGTGTCCTAAATTGGGTGCCTCGTTGTGGCCGAGGTAGGCCTAGGGACAAGTTGATTTGGAGAACTTATAACGCAAAATGCCTCATTTTATTGACAAAAATAAGACGAATCCCAAAATGACACTAAAATTGCATAAAGTAAAAATATCACTAATGGCCATAGGCATTATTACATTTAAAGCAAAAAGAAAAGAATCCTATCTTTTTGGTCCTAGAAGGACCTTACACATCTTGAATGTTCTTGTTGATCAAATCCTCTAGTTCGCCCAATAGAAATGCTTTTTCTAGGTTCTCTCCTTCGTTTTCCTCAGCATTCTGGCAGTCGGTGACCCTCTTTCTTCCAATTCTAGCAGACTAAATTCCAGATACTCCAGCTTTTCGCTAGCCTTGGTGACCCTCTCTTTCCATTCATTGATTTTGTTACTTGATGGGAGGTTCCTTCACCACGTCAGCAAGAGTTGGGGTATGTTGACCACACCAAAATCGGGAACTTTGTTCTCCATTTTCTGCAAAACCAAAGGGTTAAGACCCTACCCCCCACCGGACCCGATTATTGAAACCAATAAATAGCATAAACAACATTTAGTTCTCCAAATAAATGCACAGAATATGATGGTGTCCGTTTGGGTTCCAAGGAAACTCGGTGGACTTTGGACAAGGATATCGTAAAGAATCATTATGTGGACAGCATAACTGACTCGACTAGGTTTGATAGTGATACATGAACAATTGAACAGAATAAGGTTTCTATGGGGTATCAGACCGGTACCTTTGAGCAGAAAACTCAAGAGGGAAAGGCACGGAACTGTCGACTGCAACACTATTCGATTGGTTTTACCACAAATATGTCTTAGCCAAATTTAGGGGTTTATAATATTGGAAGAGCGCAATAACTCATTATAAGCGTTGCTATGGTATTTGTTTGGCACGAGTGGTATATGATGTTGAAGATGCAATTACAAAGATAAAACAAATTGTCACGTCTTTTCACATTCATAATGATTACAATGATTGCTCAAAAATTACAACGGTATTGAAGGAAAGTAGTGAATGAAAGTGTTATAGAAAAATGAAACAAAAAATCCAAGTCAATTTCGAATAAAGACATTAAATAACGTAGTAAAGAAGCAATAAAGTCAAAAATAACATGAAATGGTGAAAGCCTTAAAGAATTCCCCAGCAGAGTCGCCGTGTTGTGATGCCCCCTTTTCCTCTCGAAATTGGGTTTACGACATTTGGGAAGACAACTCTATTCCCGTTTGGGATTTAGGTTTTAATTTGAAGAGTCGCCACCTAATGATTATGTGCATTAGGACACTAAGGGTTTTGTGTTGGAAAACAAGAGTTCGGGTAAGGGCTTGAAATTATCTGGAGGGGAAGGTGTTAGGCACCCCTCAAGATCCACTAATGTGGTTCCCACGATGCTATGTTGTGACTTTAAATGCAAACGAGCATACAAATAATTTCACATAAAGATCGCAAGTAGGTGTGTATAATAGTTGACAAGCATGTCTGACATTAATATCTAGTTGGTCACATAATTTGTTTAAGAAAAATGTCCAAGTGTAGAAATTTAAACAAAGAAATTAGTGAATGGAAATTTTGAAAATAAGGGAATAGTGCAGCAAAAAGGAGGAATTTTGTTACCGAAATGAGATATAGAATTTTATTGATAAAATAATAATAAAGTTATACATGGGAAAGGGGTCCTAGGTTTGTGAAACACATGGATCATTCACACAACACCGATAGCCAATTGTACGCATGGTGCTATTGCGTGATCATCATCTCCATGTCTACCCTTTCCACCCCTTTAAGGTGTTATGCGCGGAACGGTATCGTCGCCTACTGCATGATATTCCTGTCCCACCTATCAGTCCTTGAGGCAGTTGGGACTACTAATCCTAAAGGGGAGGGAGGTTGGCTTTTCAGATTTTAAAGGATAAAAATCTAGGGCAACAGTCAAAACACATAACACAGTTAAAGGGGAACTAGTAGAACCTAAGGGCTCAAACATGCCTCATCATTTTAAGCAATAAATTGTTTAACATGTCTTACACAAACTGATTTGGTCTGAATTAAATTAAGGCGTAGGAAAGGTTAATTTACCACATATTTCCTAGATAGGGAATCCAAATTAGTCCTGCTTAGATGTAGTTGTCGAAAATTGACATAGTTGATTAATTACTTAACTATTTGCCTATGTGTTAAACGGGACCTATGGGTATGTCTATTAATGGAGGAATAAACCGATTGCAAAAAAAAAAAGAATTGTTGGTTGTAAGCTTTGCGAGTGTTCAACAAATTACCACTGATTTTAAACTTACAAGTGAATGGGCGATTCAGATTTAGTTGATAGCTCCTATAGGCATCCTCTCTAGGCGTTATTGATTTTATCACTATTATTGTCATGCAGAGATCCTATGGGCAGGTCATCTATATGCAATTGGTTATTTTAACTAATATAAGCAGATTTACCTAGTGACAGATACATATGCAAAATTCTTGAAGTCCTATAGGCACATTATCTATATGATATGCAGAGTTTCAGCAATGATTTATAGGTATGGTATTTATACGAAGTGCAGAAAACCTATGAGCATGGTATCTATGTGAGATGCAGATGTTTGAAAGTAGTAAGTCCTACAAACATGGTATCTACATGAGATGCTAAATTTTGAAAGTAATAATTCCTAACACATGGTATCTATATGAGATGCTGAATTTTGAAAGTAATAATTCCTAAAACATGGTATCTACATGAGGTGCTGAATTTTGAAAGTAAATATCCCTAAAACATGGTATCTACCCCTTTGCGTGCATCTATCCCATCCCTTTCACTATACACCCCAGTAGTTATTAAAATTTTATTACAGACTAAATGAATAAGAGGAATGAATAAAATTACATCAGTGATTACGTCTACATCTATTCAACCTAATCGAGACTTAGAGTCTAATAATATGAGTTAAGCCAACTTCCAGGATCGTATTTGCCAAAAACTTTCTCTTATTTGGGATATGTCAAAGTTCCAAGGAGCTTCAAGAGTTCCAAGCAATGCTTACACCCCAAATATTATTGCAGAATCATATTATAGTGCAGTGTGGAAAGGCCAGACATCAAATGTCCAAGTTTAGAGGGAACTCAAGGCCCCAAGGCAAGGCTTATAGGAGGGGGCAAAACTTAGAGACTAGCAGTAAGTGTAAGAGCAATAAAAGGGAATTAAGGGGATACCAGGGCAGGCTGTTGGTCATGCCCAGCAATTAGGATGCTGGCACACCCCTGACCAGCCTATCAGCCTTAGAATTGGGGAGTTAAGACATTGTTGAAGGTCAGGTTAAGCCCTGGATAACAATTGGTATGCTACTAGGCCATACCTTAACTCAGCACAGACATGGGAATAAAGTATGGGAGCAATTGCTTATACTAGAAACAAGAAACAAAGAAAGAGCAGGGAAAAACATGTAGGTACTTCAAAATTACCTTTGCAGAGAGTTGAAAACATATATGGATACAAAGACTATAGATAAACACATTAGAATGTACTAAAATTAATTTTAGGACACACCAGTTCAAAAAAGCAAGTAGGGAGAAACAGTAGCCTTATGAAAGCCAAAGTGCAGTCAAGAAGCAAGAGTGTAAGTTTAGAAGATAGTTGTGATTTCTGTGTGCTTAATCGTGTGTCGAGAATTATTCACTCGTGTATTTATAGTGCAGAAAGGAAACAGAAATAGGTAAGAAAATAGTTTGAGAATAAATCACATAAGGTTTCCCTTCAATTAAGGGATTCTGATTTCAAACGGGCAAAATAAATAAGGAAAGAGGTCAACTAAACATTTTTCAAAGTAGTGCAAGAAGGGGTAAATACATAATAATTATTTAAGGGAAGGATTTTGACCGTACACGGTTGTGAAAATTAAGGAAAGGAAACCAATTGACAGCGGAGCAATCATGGTTCGAAAATCTTGTATGAATGAATCAAGTCAAAAAAAGGTAAAGAGAGTCTTTATTTAAGAAGAATCAGCAACAATCAATTAATCCCAAAAAAAAAGATTCTGATTCAAACATAAGTTGGAAAACCTTTTTGACGAAAGATTTTAGCAAACATATAAAAGGGACTGTCATGCTAATCAAAAGAGTCTAGTATAGAAGAATTCAGAGTCATACATAAAAGGGTTCAAATTCAATACATAAAACCAAAATGAGTTTGAGAGAGTCCAGGGCTCAAATAGAACTCAAATAGAACACTAGTACAAACATACAAGACCAAACTCGCCCAAAAACCACAAATCCTAGGGTTTTCGATTTGAATCAGATGCAAAGAAGACAAAATGAGGAAACAAGAAAATATAATAGAAAGTTAGAAGTAAACAGAGTAAGGAAATTAATTCGAAACATAATGAGAGCAAAAGAAACAGTAGAGGAAAACATGTTTAAGCAACTATTCTAGAGGAAACTTAAAAAGGTAAAAATAATAAGAACACTTAATGAACACGGTAGGAAAATACAGTAGGCGAAGCATATCAAGTCATAGTGGAAGGCAAGTAATAGAACATAGTGGGAAAACATGCAAGCAAATAGCGTAGAAAAATAATAGAAAAACATACGTGGTAAAAGGAAAACATAAGAACATAGTAGAAACAAACATAGACAAAGAAAGGGAAAAGAAAAGTTGGAAAAACACTTAAGCATTTTTTCAGAAACCCTAAATCGGAAAGAAGTGACTTTGAAAGAAAACTTTTTAAAGAAAAGTTGGGGAAATATTTTGAGAACTCAAAAATAGAGCATGAATACACACAGATCTGAAGAGAATCGTAGAAAAACCTCGAACAACTAGGGTTTCAGGTGAACCCTTGAATGAGAAAGGCTTGAAAAATGTCCGATCTAAGTCAGATAAGGCTGGAAACAGGCTCAAGAGGCTAAAATATGTCGGAGTCAGGCCGGAGATGGCTAGAAACCTCAAGTAGGTGGAGGTCTGAGTGGAGACCTTTGAAGTCTAGCCTCAAACCTTCGAGTACCAGGCACACAGGAGCGATATGAGGTGACTGTGAGGGTTCCATGGCCTGAGAAGCCATGGAAACCGACGAGAATCGAAGGGATTAGGGTTAGTTTGGGTAGCGGCGACTAGGGTTTGCAGAGAGAATGGGAGAGGAAGGGGATTCAAGGGTGCCGTGTTAGGGTAAATGAATAAGGGCTAGGGGGGTTGGTAAATTAAAAAGGGAAAGGTGGGGTGTGAGTCGTTGATCTTTTTGATCAACGGTTGTGATTAAAAGAAAGGTCTGGTCAGGTAATTTAAACGGGTTAGGGGTTGGGTTGGACTGGTCTAGAATTGCGCCTGGAATGGGGTTAATTAAGGGAATTAATGTGGCTATAATTGAAATGTAGATAGGCTATACATTAAATAGCCAATTTTTGCTTTTTAATTTAATTAAAATGGTTAAAAATGATTTTAAAAACAAATTGAAAGAACTGAACTAATTAATAATATATAAAAATTAATCTAAAAATACTAGGAACAATTTTATAATTCTAAATTACTATTAATCGTAATATAGGCTATAATTGCTATTTTATGCAATTTAGCTTTAAAATTATCAAATAAATTTATAAAAATATGATAAAATCTCCTTAATTATATTGTGGTATAAATATAAGGATGGAAATAAATAACTCGCCGAATGATAGTTTTGGAAATAATTTTTGGATTTTTGTAATGCTAAAACAAATAATAAAAGTGATTTTAAAAAGCTTTAAAAATTAGGAAAAATGTCAAAATTATTGGGAATACTTATACATACATGTACATGGTATTTTGAGAATATTTTGAGTATAAAAATAGGTAGGAAAAATTGGGTATCAACAGCTACCAAGGATGATGTAAAATGGGCTAATAAACGTAAGTACAATGGGTGGCATCTGCCTCTGCCAGTCCCTCACCTCGCCAGGAGGTTTGTTAAGCCAAGGTATATAGTAGAAGAAGAAGAAGAAGTGGCAGTCACGGCCGATGAAATTGAGGACATCTGCAAAACAATAAGGCAAATACTATAAGAGGTTCACATGGTCCAGCCGAGCGAAGGCTCAAACACTACTGAGGTGCAATATACGGGGCCAATGCTAAACTTCAAAATTGGAAGACTACTCCATTCCCAATCAGGCAGGAACCCCATAGTTCACTCTTGAAATCTTTTCTGCATTACAAGTTATTTCAGGTTGTAACTCGAATGTTTTTAGTTTGTTGTTTTTTAAATTTTGATGTAAACCCTCCTATCTTCAAATTCAATTAAATGAAATAAATATTTCATCGTCTATGAATCTCTTTCTATTACTCTTTCTGATTTTGTTATTTTTCTTTTCAATTCTAATAATTCGGACTTAAATAATATTTCATGCTTACAGACTTTATGCCCAAATCCTAAAACGGTGTCTAACTATGAAATGAGGAATCAAGAACCACAATACCATGAAGATGAGGCTTTTCAAGAACTAAATTGAGAACTCGAACAATTTGAAAATAAACCTAATCCAAACATAAATGAAACCAAGCCAGTCAATTTGGGTAGTCTAGAAGAGATCTGGGAAACCATGATAAGCATTCACACCAATAAAAGCACTAGTGATGCAATGATCCAACTTTTGCTTGAATTCAAAGGCGTGTTTGTATGGTTCTATGATGATATGTCGGGAGTAAGTGTTGATTTGGTAGTACATAAATTGCATACTTATCCTGGTTGACCACCTATCCAACAAACGTAGAGAAAGTTTAAGACGAACATCAGTGATAAGATCAAGGAAGAAGTCAACAAACCGTTAAAACTGGTGTGATCCGAGTGGTTCGATACACCATGTGGTTGGCTAATATGGTCCAGTACCAAAGAATAATGGGAAAACCTGAGTGTATGTTGATTATCAGGATTTGAACAAAGCAATCCCAAAGGACAACTTTCCATTACCAAACATCCACATCTTTGTCGACAATTGTGCCAAACATGAGATACAGTCATTTGTGGATTGTTACGCTGTGTACCACCAGGTTCTAATGGATGAAGAAGACACAGAAAAGACAGCCTTCACCACACCCTGGGGCACTAACTGTTATCGGGTCTGCCGTTTGGTTTTAAGAATGCTGGGGCAACTTATATGAGAGCTATGGCTGCCATCTTCCATGACATGATGCACCAGGAAATTGAGGTGTATGTGGATGATGCGATCATTAAATCCAGAACATAGGACATGTATGTGCAGGATCTGAGAAATTTCTTCGAGCATCTATACAAGTATGATTTAAAGATAAATCCAGCTAAGTGTGCATTCAGAGTTCCATCTATGAAACTTCTGGGGTTTATAGTCAGTCGGAAGGGTATCGAGTTAGATCCAACAAAGATGAAGTCTATTCGGGATTTACCACATCCGAGAACCAAGAAAGTGGTCATGAGTCTGTTGGGAATATTGAATTACATTAGCAGGTTCATTGCTCAGCTGACTACCACATGTGTGCCCATATTTAAGCAGCTAAAGAAAGACACTGCAATTAAATGGATGGATGAGTGTCAAGAGGCTTTTGATAAAATCAAAGAATATTTGTCAAATCTGCTGGTGTTGGTTCGGCCTGAGATTAGACGACCTTTGTTCTTGTTCTTGATAGTCTTGGAGAATTCTTTTTGTTGTGTTCTCGGGCAACATGACACAACCACAAAGAAAGAGCAAGCCATATACTACTTGAGCAAGAAATTTACTAGTTATGAAGCCAAGTACACTCTATTGGAAAGAACTTGTTGTGCCCTAACTTGGGTTGCCCAGAAGCTTATACATTATCAGTTGGCTTGCACCACATATCTCATAACCTGATTGGTCCCCCTGAAGTACATATTCCAAAAACCAATGCCCACGGGAAGGCTAGCCAAATGTCTAATCGTGCTCACTGAGTTCGACATTGTTTATGCCACCCGCAATATCATGAAAGCTCAAGCCTTCGCTGATCATTTAGCTGAGAACCCAGTTGATGATGAATACCAACCCTTGAGTACTTACTTTCTGTCTAATAATTCCAGAAGGCACCAATGCTTGGAAAATGTTATTTTATGGAGTTGTAAATGCAAAAGGTATCAGGACTGGAGAAATTTTAATTTCACCCAATAGTCAACACTATTCGGCCACGGCCTGACTTCGGTTCTTTTGTACAAACAACACCGCTGATTATAAAGCCTTCATTATGGGTATGAATATGGTATTTTACATGGATGTGGAAGAATTGTTAATCGTGGGATATTCTGACTTGATTATTTGGCAAGCTCAAGGTGAATGGGAAACTAAAGACATTACGCTTATCCCATACAGGCAACACGTGTAAGATCTTAGCAAATGGTTTAAGTCTGTTGAATTCAGGTACATCCCTTGATTCCACAATGAGTTAGCTGATGCACTAGCTACCTTCACATGCGTGTTTTATGTCACACAAAAATAGCCCCCGCGACAGCCAAGTCTCGACTTGACTTCAACCTGCTCTAATACTCAACCAAAATTTTAGTAACTTTGGACTTAGATTAATTTAGGCAGCTTTTCAACGTAGTAAGCTTAGACAAATTTTGGGCAACAAAAAATAGGTAAATGGGTAGAAAACATAGATGAACAAAAGGCACAATATACAGGAAATTTTTTCCCAACTTTGTATTTAACTCGAGCACACAAAGAAACTCAAACTCAAAGTACATCCGCGTACAAAAGAAGATCACTCTTGACCCTCACAAGACTACTCTTAGCCTTAAGTTGTTTTCACTCTTGAAAAATAGACTTACAACTCTTTTCTAACTCAATTGTGTACTCTTAGACGTTTTTCACTCCTCCTCCAAAGGGAAAGGGTGCTACCCATTTATAATACATGAATCGGCCCCTTTCTTACAATAGTTGCCTATTTTTAATCTTAGACACTTGATCACTCAGCCCACTACTTTATCCTAGTATAGTAGAAAACCCCAACTACTAGGATCATGTAAATCATGCTAAAGGATAGGGGATTATGTCCCCAAAAGCGTGCTAACTCCTTCTAGTATTTCAGCAAAGCTCAACTACTGCCCATGTGCACAGCTTGTGCCGTAACCGCTATTGACTTTGTCAATCCAAATCTTGGTGCCCAATTTCATGCCTTGGCTTGGACTAGGCATCAATGCCATTGTATCCAGCTGCATTGTGCCACAATTTTTCTATGCCATCGCCCACAAACATGTCCCGTTTGTTGCAGCTCAATGCCATGACAAGTCTGCCCGTGCACTGCCTTCCCGTTGCATAAGCCTGCCTTTGCCACTTCGTTTATTCCTTGCCTTGGCCTCAATACCGCATGCATTGATGCCTTTTTCATGATCAAGGGTCACCCTTAGCCTGCAAATCAATGTCAAGCCCTTGCCAAGCTGCCTCGTCTATGTCAAAGCCTTGGCCATCACTTGCTCGTTTCCCATTTCTGCCTTGGTGCTGCTCATACACCTTAGCATGGCAACACTCTTGCTGCCTCATGACAACACACTCATTGTCAAGTCGAATTAAATTGGAGGAGGCCTAACAAACCACCCACACCCTTTGAAAGTCGACGTCCTCGTCGAGGTCAACTCAATTTATGAGTCTTAAGGGGTGACAATCAACGTCCTGTGACCCCCTCTCTCTTCAGCTACAACTGCATTGACAGTAATAGTTTGTTTTTCACTGTTCAGTACCTCAAATGCAGTCCTCTTCTCCATGACAGTCATAGCATTTAACACTGCCTTATTCAGGCAATCCCTTGTTCGATCTGGTCCATCACAAAGGAAACAACCACTGAATTTGCAGCCCTTCTACTTGGTGTTTGAAATTCTAGTCTCATGCTTTCCCTTCTCCTTATTTTCATTTACATTGTTGTTTTCACATTTCTTCCACTTCTTAGCCTTGTCCTTATTTTCTTCATTGGACTTTGAAGCAGAAGTCTCATCACTTGAGTGAAAATTTCCCAATGCCTCAGTCGCAGCCACAACACTTGTGAGGTATTGAATATTCTGCCTTCACAACTCAAGTTGTGCCCACTGTTGCAGCCTGCTCATGAAGTTGTACAACTTGTCTTCTCCCGACATGTTAATGATGCTCATCATCAAAGATATGAACTCTTTCATATATTCTCTAACTGATCCGATGTGTTTCAACTTTTTCATTTTATCCCTAGGAATCTAAGATGTATTACTACGAAGGAACTGATCCTTCAATTCCTTTTTAAGCCGCTCCTATGACTCAATATTTGGTCTACCCAAGCAAGCCAGTGGAGACCAAAAGAGAACCATTAGAAGGCTAGGCATCAATTTCTTCTTGAGCGGAGAGGTCTTGTACAAAATAACTCCAGATTTTAATCTTTTAAGGTGGGTAGATGCCCAAGAGGCTGGAAAGATCAAGAACAAAGTGCATTCGGGAGTATGTGGCCCCACATAAACGGATATGTTCTTGCAAAGTGCATTTTGGGCAGGTTGTTATTGGATGACCATGGAAAATGATTACTTCAGTTTTGTCTACAAGTGCCATCAATGTTAGATACGCGCTGACCTTATTCATGCACTACCTTCAGAGTTGCATCTTATGTCAGCACCTTGGATGTTCATTGCTTGGGATATGGATGCCAATGGGCTGAGCGAGCCAAAAGCTTCAAATGGGCACAGATTTATCCTGATTGCCATTGATTATTTCACAAAATGGGTTGAAGCAGTCACATTCAAAGTTGTTACCAAGAAATAGGTGGTGGACTTCATGCATTACAACATCATTTCTCATTTTGGCATTCCTAAAACTATCGTTACATAGAATGCTACAAATTTTAATAGTAATTTGATGAGGGAGGTATGTGAACAATTTAAGATCACGCATTATAACTCTAACCTTTATCGACCCAAAGATGATGGTGTTGTTGAAGCAGCAAAGAAGAATATCAGGAAGGTACTCAGGAAAATGATCCAAAGTTCTAGACAATGGCATGAGAAACTACCTTTTGCATTATTGGGATACCGCACAACTGTGCGAACATTAGTTGGGGGCAACACCCTATTTATTGGTTTTTGGCACTGAAGCCTTAATACCTAAAGAAGTTGAGATTGACTCTCTTCGAATCATTGTTGAAGTTGAGATTGAGGATGATGAATGGGTCAAGACTTGTTTAGAACAATTAACCATGATTGATGAAAAGAGGATGGCAGCAATTTACCAAGGGCAGTTGTATTAACATAGACTGGCTCATGCCTACAACAAGAAAATGCGGCCTTGAAACTTGAAGTAGGGCAACTTGTTTTGAGACGTATTTTCCCACATCATGAGGAAGCAAAAGGAAAATTTGCTCCAAATTGGAAAGGCCCGTACATTGTAAGAAAACTTTTACCGAAAGGAGCAATGTATTTAGGAGACATCAAAGGAAATGATCCCAAAATAGCTGTTAATGATGATGCGGTCAACAGGTATTACATTTGACCCTTTTATGCAATTCTAATACTCTCCGATTGGGATGACGAATGCGTTCATTTCTCGCCACCCAAACACTATCAATCCTTTACAAAATTTTTGAGCCAGTTACACTTCTTTGAACACCCTCTTTGGAACCAAGAAGTTGTTATGAAATAAAAAATTAAAAATAAATGTTGAAGAAAAAGGAAGCAAAACAAAATAAAAGAAAAAAGCAAAAACAAAAGTTTTTCTTGAACTAAGTTCGACTTGATTCCGAAAGGATACGTAGGCAGCCTCTGTCTGGGGTTCAACACACCAAAACAAAAATCCATATTTCCCTAAAGTCGAAACTGGGGTAGAATTTACAATGATCCGGCAATAGTTTTTCCTGAAAGGTTCTGAAGTTGTAATTCAATCCAAATTTTTTTACCCCAAATCATGTTCGAGTCCCTCCGATCAATCAGTAAAGATGTTTAAAATTGGAGGATATGGTTAATTGGATTTAGTACAATCAAACGAGAGATTATAATTGGTGAAAACCCACACGGGCACCATAGGGCGATTGGGGTAAGTAGAGAAATTGAAAATGAGAGTCTCGGTAGTGAAAACTCGCAAAGAGCATGTCACGACCCCAATCTCGGTCGTGATGGCGCCCAACACAACTGCTAGGCAAGCCCGGCCATTTACACTCTCAACCCGAGCATGAAGCTCAAACCAATTGTTTAATTATCATTCAACAGCTATAAAGCTAAAGGTTTTAACTGATAGATGGAAATAAAACGAACAATCTCCCAAAGACCTGGGGGTCATGAGTCTAGAGCCTCTAACAATACAGAGTAACAAGACTCCAATAATACAATTGTTCAAAAAAAAATCTGCGGAAATAATAATAAGGGAATAGGGAAAGAGTCGGGTCCTGCGAACGTCAGGCAGCTACCTCGACAACTCCAATAAAACACTGAAGCAGCAATTAGCTCAGCTAAGCTTCCAAAATAAACGAATCTGCACACATGGTGCAGGGAGTAAAGTGACTACTTCCAACTCAGTGGTAATAAAAGTAAATAATGCTGAGAGGAAAGAAACCACGCAAGAGCACTATCTCATGCTATAAAATACAGAACAACACTTCTTAGACAATAGTAGTTCCATGAAAATCCTTTGTAACATATCTGGCTCAGTTTAAAACCTCTTTTGAAAACATCTCTTTCTTTCATTATTAGCAGTTATGTACATTAATACGATATCAAGTAGTGCAAGTCCGCACACAAATCAGCCCCTCGGGCTCAGCACTCCTTTAGCAATTTACACTAGGGTATCTGGTCATCAAGGCAGGTAGTACATGTATGCCAATAATGTATGAGTGCTAGATGTCATGCCACCTAATACAACCAGAATCCAATGCATGAATGCAATGCAATGCACATTACCGCTACGGTGCGTAGCCCGATCCTTTTGGGTATCCTGTGCTCAATGGGGGTGTGTACAGACACCGGATGGGCTCCTACCCCACAAGCGCTATAATATTGCGGCGTGCAGTCCGATCCACATAATATATCACTGCGGCATGCAGTCCGATCCATATAATATACTACTGCGGCGTGCATTCTGATCCATGCATGTATATGTATATACTGCTGCGGCGTGCAGCCCGATCCATATCTCAGTCCAGAAATGCACACATAACATTGCTGTTGTGCGCAGCCCGATCGATGCTCAGTCCAACAATGCACATAAGCCCCTTGGGCAATAGTAAAATAGCAGTTCTCAGCTCAAAACATCAGAAAAATATCATTTAAGTTTTCAAAACAATATTTCGAACCTTGGACTGAGATCAAATAATATGCAACGTAATGCAACAACAGTGATATCAATCCCTGAAGGATTCAAATAAACGGCACGAAGCCCAAAACATGGCAATCAGCCCAAATCATATAGCATCAAGTAGTTTTCAATCAACCACGCAGTAAAATTAACAACTGGGACGGACCAAGTCATAATCCCCAACGGTGCTCTACCCCACGCTAATACCTGGCGTGCAAGTCACCACAATACAACACTATGATGTGCAAATCCGGGGTTTCAAACCCTCAGGATATCATTCACAAGTATTACTCAGCTCGAACCGGTGAAATCTCCCGCCCTCGACACCTTTTTCCCTCAAACCGGCCTCCACGCTTATCGTATCTAACCAAAAATAGAGCGAATACATCACAATATGCTATTGGGGAAATACCCAATCAAAAATAGTCGAAAAATAGCAACAATCTCGAAACTAGAGAAACCCGAGCCCCTGGCCCGCTTCCCAAAAAATTACAAAATTTACATCACCGGATTCCTCGTCTCGCCACGAGTCCATACATATCAAATTTAACAAAATCGGAGTTCAAATGCCCTTTCAAATCCTCAATTTAAAATCTCAAAATTCCAAACCCTATTCCTCCATTTTAGCAGAAATTCAATGATTTCCTAGATGGATTTCACAATAAAAACGAGTATTGAGACCAAGATTCTTACCTCAAGTCGTTTCCCTTTGAATCCCTCCTTCTTTTCCTCCAAAAGTCTCCAAAAACGGTCAGCCATGGGTGAAAATGAGCCCAAAATCGCGATTGATGTAATTTAAAACATTCTGCCCAGGTATTTTTACTCTTCGCGATCGCGGAGAACAAATTTCCACCCCAAAATTTTACTCTTCACGGTCGCGAAAAAGGCTTCGCGATCGCAGAGAACAAATGTCCAGCTCTTTCGGATAGTCTCTAGTATAATGGCCATAACTTTTTAAACACAACTCTAAATGGAAAATGGTTTAATATTCTGAAAACTAGACTCAAAGATTTACAACTTTAATGTGTTGGTCATTTCCCAATTCCTCATATATTTCTAGATATAGTCTGACAAAGTCAGCCCATGCGCTACACAACTTTCTTCTTCATCTTCCCGAACACCCTATAGTGTAACAGCAATATCTCTTTGTAAAAAAGTCCAAATAATAAATGGTTTAATTTTCTAGTAATTAGACACAAAGGACTACAACTTTTATTTTTAAATCATCTCAAAATTCCTCATAGATTGTGAGCTATAAGCTTCCGAAGTGGGATCAACGAAACAGAAAATGTCTTCTCCGCGATCGCGAAAGGCTTTACGCGATCGCGATTCACTCGCAGGTTTCTCACATTTTACTCACCGCGATCGCAACCCATTGTCTGTGATCGCATTGAACACTGCTGCAGATAAAAACCAGCAGTTAAAAATGTCCTAGAAATGGTCTGAAACCACCCCGAAACTCACCCGAGGCCCCCGGGACCTCAACCAAAAGCACAGATAAGTTCTATTACCTTATTCAAACTTGCTCGAACCATCAAAACACTACCATTAACATCAAAATCATCAAATTTCATCAAATCAAAGCCTAAGTTTAACTAGAACTTCCAAAACTCGTATCCAATCATAAACCCAACCTAAACACCTCCGAATCCGCTGAAAGTTTGCACACATATCCAAAATCACCCAACGAAGCTACAGCAACTCTCGAAATTCCATTCCGACCCTCGGATCAAAATCTTACCTATCAACCGGAATTCGCCAAAATACTAACTTCGCCTATTCAAGCTTAATTTTACACCGGACCTCCAAAATCAATTCCGATCGCACTCCTAAGTCACAAATCACCTCCCGAAGCTAACCGAATCACCGAAAATCACATCCGAGCGCTATAGCTCATAAGTCAACGTCCGGTTGACTTTTCCAACTTAAGCTTTCCTTAAAGAGATTAAGTGTCTCATTTCTTATCAAAATCAATCCAAATCAACTCTAACACACCATATACCGATAACAAAACATGAAGAAGCATGAAATGGGGGAAACGGAGCAGTAATATATGAGACGACGGGTCGGGTCGTCACATCCTCCCCAACTTAAACAAACGCTCATCCTCGAGCGTACCCAGAGTTGTTCTAGAAGCCAGCCAATAGCTGAATGAACTTACCAAGCATATACCCGAGGTGATACCACGTCACCATATCTCTCATTGATCCGGTAGCACAATTTTGCTGAAATTTCACGGTCCATCTAAACCATAAATAGTAGGACTGCATTGCACTTTCTGAAATCATACACAAGATCAGAACCTCACATATATACTCAAAATAAGCCTGAACCAGCTGTAATAACCCATACCTGCAACCTCGGGTGAAATCATATAATATACCACACAATCCAAACCAAAAACCGATAGAAAACCTCTTATTTAGCTAAAGTCTCATTCCAACACCATCGTACACTGCCAACGATAAATGAAACACGCAGCAACCCGTAACCATTTCTCAGATCAACCATTCATGAAGCCACTTCCTTGTTGACTGATACCACAACAGATTTCCGGGCCAAACCTCGATATAAACCCTCTAATTAGCTGAAATCACATCCACTCGCATTAATTAATGACTCCAACGATCACCTCAAATTCAACGCACCACTCTGGCGATACGACACCTCATCACATGCCTAAGCCACAACATGCATAATCCACGCACCAATGATGGGCGGTCTGAACATACTCAAATCATGACAAACGACTCTAGTAAAAGAGCTATAACTCAAACTCCTCAGTACCATCACAACACAAGGCTGGGACCCCGCCCTATATCATAGAAATAGAATACCTGAATCTACCCCGAAGGGTCTAATCTCCACGTAGCCTCGCTAAAATGCGCGATCTTATCCAAACACTGTTACACATGAAGCACCTCAAGTCGCTATGCTCAAAATAGACAGCCACGCACAGATTGATGTCTGAACCAAGCAATCCATCACACCCACGGTGAAGCAAGTAATATACACCATTCAATCCTGAAAGGACACAACCGATGCGCCATCCGCCGAGCAACACTCACTACGGACTTTCCTTATAAACCAGGAAGCAAGACATACCAAGTAACATATGGAGAACTATTCTCAACATCACACTATTGCGGCATGTAACCCAACCCAGATAACATACCCGTGGCGGCGTGCCACCCGATCCACACAAATATCTCACATAGGGAGATGCACCTCGAGCCGAATTTTCTCATTATAACAAAATACCAAGCATCAGTTGTAAGAATGCTGAGTGCATAATGATATCTACTTATAGCATTGTAAGCTACAAAACGCAAACACAATGAATCTCAATAGTACCGCACTATACGTGCCGACAGTCCAAAAATCATAACGCCCCACAGCACAGAAAAGTAACTCATGGATCTCCCCATATCACTAAGAAGCTCAATAATGATATATTCAACCTATCCCTCAACAATACATATCGGGGCAAACAAAGCCATTTCAATCTGAATACGTAGCCACATCGGCCTGCTAACGAGCTTATTACTAAGAAGCCTGAAGCTACTCCTTCCACTTTTATAATTCCTGCCGGAGCTGTACGATACAATGCCCGACACCAAATCAATATCGAAATCCACAATCTCGCCCGACCACAAGAAACACAATTTGAAAAAGAGTCCCTCGAAATCGGAACTGAATCAATGGCAAAAACCTCTATACTGACATCCGTCACAAAGACCAAATTAAGGGAAGCAATCCTTCCCAACCGTCCGCTGATCTTTGGAATGCCAACCACTCTGCTATATCATAATCCGATGCACCTCACCATGCAACCGATGGCATTTCTGACTTAGCCCATAGCACAATAGTCTAAAACAACCCACATTGCGTCAACCACTCTATTGCTCCGCATCATATACAAAATCTAACATACTAACAAAGAAGGACCCACTCGGGCCTCCAATCCCAATAGCCGCTAACGGTACCAATACATAATATCCACAACCACTACATAGCCTGAACATGAGAACTCCCAATCTCCAGCTCCATATAACACGCAAATTACTGTACCTGATCCCAAATTCTACAGTATAAATACATGTTACACCTCGAGTGCCCAATCTTTCCTCAAAAGATATTCCGAAATTCCACCGGTGCCACCAAACAAACTCAGATGCCAACAGTCGATCAATCAAGAAAATGCCGCAGCACTACCGAAGTGCTATCAACTTAATCACATTGCCCTTTTTCTGAACATATACCCTAGTCAAATCACTATGATTAGCAACACCATTTCCTTGGCCATATGAGGACCATTCACCCTAATCATCTGAAGATCGATTCTTAAATCACCTGCAGCTGCCCGTGCTACTTAAGAATTTCGTGACATTCCATTCTGAACTGAACCGATCCTTACACATGTAAATCCCAATCCTCCACCACATAATGCATTTACCATAACACATTAGGATAACATGTGAACTTTTATCTCCCTTCCGCGCCACAAACATCGATGCACTCAACTAGTCAAGAACTTTCATTGATCCCATTTAGAAGAAAAATCATTACACACTCCATGCTACGCATGCCCATAAGAAATATACTCCTTCAAACCACAGTTAAACCCAACAGGAACATCTCTGCCAACTCCATTATTTCCCAGATACTGATACATGGAATTCCATAATTAGTATAAAATACCACAAGTCTTGATCTCTTCCTAATGGAAACACAGTCTCTAGCCACATACACAACCTTAAGACACCTGATGATTACATGCAAAAATCTCGAACACAATAAANCTCCTTTTCTATACACTGAGCATCCTTTATCAACAACAACTCAAGACATCCTAGTATTTTCTCACATCCACAAAGCATCGTAACCTTTGTCAAAGTCTTGCTTCACTCGCGCCATTGTCGGCTGAATTTCTGCAACCAAAACTGGTTCGCCAGTATACTTTAAGATAGAACTCACATAGCACATAACTGCGCAATCAGCTAATAGATGGCAACCTCCCCAACTTAGCTCGAAGCCATATACATCACAACACATATGCTCTATTGCCTTTGTAATATCATGGTGAGATTAAACTCACTCTTTCACAAGCTTGTGGAGACATGAATCATCAGAAATTTTAACTCTTCTGCAATTCTTGCATTCATTCACACAACAGATAAGCCCACCCCTTTAGGCGACAAAATTTTTACTAAGTCCCAAATTTTTCAAAAATTTCGGCAGAGTTTCCTTTGTAATTGTGCCTATCCACCTGCCAGAGAATCACC
>MU695433.1:197999-231569 GCA_026770625.1 Nicotiana glauca
AAAATCAGCACCTCGGTGCTCAAGCCATAGGCAAAGATCCGGCCTCAAGTCCTCCTGACTGACCCAACATGAACTCACGAAGATTACATCTCGCCCCTCGATCGGGGAATCACAAGCCATCTAGGCACATATACTACCGAGCGCTCGCGTGCACATACAAATGTGTGGAAGGAATTTCAAGAATTATATCTCAAACTGAATCAAGTACGCACGATAAGAATTCAAAGAAGGTGAAGTTTTCCTAAAGGTTCTGCAGCCTCTCGAGGATAAATACAGACGTCTCCGTACCGATCCACGAGACTCTACTAACAGGCTCATGAGTCATGAGGCCTAGTAACCTAGGCTCTGATACCAACTTGTCACGGCCCCAATCCCGGTCGTGATGACGCCCAACACAACTGCTAGGCAAGCCCGACCATTTACACTCTCAACCCGAGCATGAAGCTCAAACCAATTGTTTAATTATCATTCAACAGCTATGAAGCTAAAGATTTTAACTAATAGATGGAAATAAGTCGAACAATCTCCCAAAGACCTGGGGGTCATGAGTCTAGAGCCTCTAACAATACAGAGTAACAAGACTCCAATAATACAATTATTCAAAAAAAAAATCTGCGGAAATAATAATAAAGGAATAGGGAAAGAGTCGGGTCCTGCGAACGTCAGACAACTACCTCGACAACTCCAATAAAACTCTGAAGCAGCAATTAGCTCAGCTAAGCTTCCAAAATACCTGAATCTGCACACATGGTGCCGGGAGTAAAGTGAGTACTTCCAACTCAGTTGTAATAAAAGTAAATAATGCTGAGAGGAAAGAAACCATGCAAGGGCACTACCTCATGCTATAAAATACAGAACAACACTTCTTAGACAGCAGTAGTTCCATAAAAATCCTTTATAACATATCTGGCTCAGTTTAAAACATCTTTTGAAAACATCTCTTTCTTTCACTATTAGCAGTTAAGTATATTAATACGATATCAAAAAGTGCAAGTCCGCACACAAATCAGCCCCTCGGGCTCAACACTCCTTTAGCAATTTACACCAGGGTATCTGGTCATCAAGGTAGGTAGTACATGTATGCCAATAATGTATGAGTGCTAGATGTCATGCCACGTAATACAACCAGAAGCCAATGCATCAATGCAATACAATGTACATGACCGCTATGGCGCGTAGCCCAATCCATTTGGGTACCCTGCGCTCATTGGGGGTGTGTACAGACTCCGGAAGGGATCCTACAGCCCAAGCGCTATAATACTGCGGCGTGCAGTCCGATCCAGATAATATATCACTGCGGCGTGCAATTCGATCCATATAATATACTACTGCGGCGTGCAGTCCGATCCATGCATGTATATGTATATACTGTTACGGCGTGCAGCCTGATCCATATCTCAATTCAGAAATGCACACATAACACTGCTGCGGTGCACAACCCGATCGATGCTCAGTCCAACAATGCCCATAAGCCCCTTGGGCAATAGTAAAATAGCAGTTCTCAACTCAAAACGTCAGAAAAATATCATTTAAGTTTTCAAATCTTAGAAAGATGGTTGAGTTTGCAAAACAATATTTAGAACCTTGAACTGAGATAAAATAATATGCAACGTAATGCAAAAATAGTGATATCAATCCCTGAAGGATTCAAATAATCGGCACGAAGCCCAAAACATGGCAATCAGCCCAAATCATGATAGCACCAAGTAGTTTTCAATCTATCACGCAGTAAAATCAACAACCAGGACGGACCAAGTCACAATCCCCAATGGTGCTCTACCCCACGCTCATACCTGGCGTGCAAGTAACCACAATACAACACTATGATGTGCAAATTCGGGGTTTTAAACCCTCAGGATATCATTCACAAGTATTACTCACCTCGAATCGGTGAAATCTCTAGCCCGCGACACCTTTGCCCCTCAAACCGGCCTCCACGCGCGTCGTATCTAATCAAAAACTGGGCTAATACATCACAATATGCTAATGGGAAAATACCCAATCGAAAATAGACGGAAAATAGCAACAATCTCGAAACTAGCGAAACCCGATCCCCTAGCCCTCTTCCTGAAAAATTATAAAATTTACATTACCGAATTCCTCGTCTCGCCACGAGTCCATACATATCAAATTTACCAAAATCGGAGTTCAAATGCCCTTTCAAATCCTCAATTTAAAATCTCAAAATTCCAAACCCTATTCCTCCATTTTAGCAAAATTTCAATGATTTCCTAAATGAATTTCACAATAAAAACGAGTATTGAGACAAAGATTCTTACCTCAAGTCGTTTCCCTTTGAATCCCTCCTTCTTTTCCTCCAAAAATCTCCAAAAACGGGCAGCCATGGGTGAAAATGACCCCAAAATCGCGACTGATGTGTTTTAAAACATTCTGCCCAGGTATTTTACTCTTAGCGATCGCAGCATATGCTGCGTGATCACGGAGAACAATTTTCCAGGCCCAAAATTTTACTCTTCGCGATCGCGGAGAACAAATGTCCAGCTCTTTCGGACAGTCTCTAGTTTAATGGCCATAACTTTTGGCATACAACTCTAAATGGAAAATGGTTTAATGTTCTAACACCTAGACTCAAGGATTTACAACTTTATGTGTTGGTCATTTCCCAATTCCTTATATATTTCTAGATATAATCTGACAAAATCAGCCCATGCGCTAAACAACTTTGTTCTTCATCTTTCCGGACACCCTATAGTGCAAAAGAATTATCTCCTTGTACACAAGTCCAAATCATGAATGGTTTACGTTTCTAGAAACTAGACACAAAGGGCTACAGCTTTCATTTTTATATGATCTCAAAATTCCTTATAGATTGTGAGATATAAGCTTCTGAAGTGGGATCAACGCAACAGAAAATTTCTTCTCCGCGATCGCGAAAGGCTTTACGTGATCGCGATTTACTGGCAGGTTTCTCACATTTTACTCACCGCGATCGCGACTCATTGTCTGCGATCGCATAGAACACCGGTGCAGACAAAAACCAGCAGTTAAAAATGCCTAGAAATGGTCCGAAACCACCCCGAAACTCACCCGAGGCCCCCGGAACCTCAACCAAAAGCACAGATAAGTTCTATTACCTTATTCAAACTTGGTCGAACCATCAAAACACTACCATTAACATCAAAATCATCGAATTTCATCAAATCAAAGCCTAAGTTTAACTAGAACTTCCAAAACTCGCATCCGATCATAAACTCGACCTAAACATATCCGAATCCGTTGAAATTTTGCACACGTATCCAAAATCACCCAACGAAGCTACAACAACTCTCGGAATTCCATTCCGACCCTCGGATCAAAATCTCACCTATCAACCGGAATTCACCAAAATACTAACTTTGCCAATTCAAGCTTAATGCTACACCGGACCTCCAAAATCTATTCCGATCGCACTCTTAAGTCACAAATAATCACCCGAAGCTAACCGAATCATCGGAAATCACATCCGAGCCCTATAACTCATAAGTCAACGTCCGGTTGACTTTTCAAACTTAAGCTTTCCTTAAAGAGATTAAGTGTCTCATTTCTTATCAAAATCAATCCAAATCAACTCTAATACACCACATACCGATAACGAAACATGAAGAAGCATGAAATGGGGGAAACAGAGCAGTAACATATGAGACGACGGGTCGGGTCGTCACATAGCACTATTAGGCTACGATGAGAAGAGAAATTAGAGACGTTTGTTGGTAAAACCCGAAAAGGGTGCTGCTGATTGAAAAAGAGTATCCTCACATCCATCGGTATCGATAGAATTCTAGCAAGGTTTATCAGTTTTGAGGTATGATTTATGATGAGTTTTTGAGAGTTGGACGGTTTACACAGATCGGGTATCCAATCCAAGAGGCATGTAATGTTCATGAAGTCCACATGTACTCCATATAAGCCCTTCTTTCCTATCCCCGAAAGGAACACCTCTCGTTTAAATTCATTATCCTTTCAATTATTTATTTTTTTAATCTCTTTCGGTCTAATTTTGTTCCAAAATCAAGGAAAAGAAAATATGGCAAGATTTGTTTACATGGTTTTTTTGACAAAAGCCAATATTCAAGAAAATATCTAGCCTCAGCAGGTGCATCGCGTCGACCTCGACTGGCCATAATGGCTGATTGTAATGACTCGACCCGTTGTTGTGAGCCCTAGCATGTCGTTCGGTAGTCTGAGGCCATGAATAACTTTATTTCAGGTATTATGACTTCTACGCATGGCTGGAACTAAGTTCTGGGAAGTTCAGAGTTGATTTGGAGAGAGAGTTCTTGTTTTAGAAGCTTAAAGTTGAAAGAATGAACTAAGATTGGATTTTTGAGTAAACGACCTCAGAATCAGGATCTGAAGGTTCTAGTAGGTTCATATGATTATTTTGGACTTGGGCGTATGCCCGAATTGGGTTTTGGATAACCCGAAAACGTCTTGGCGCCTATTGGTGAAGCTAGCATTTTAGAAGAAATTTCATAAGTTTGGCTTGAAGTGCATTTTAGTGTTATTGATATTTGTTTGGGATTTCAAGACTGTGAATAGCTCAGTATGGTGATTCTGGAGTTGGGGGCACAATTGGAAGTGAATTCGGAAGTCCGTAGGTTATTTTGGAGCCATTTGGCTAAAGATTTAAATTTGACGGTTTTTGAGAAGTTTGACCGGAGTGGGACTTTTTGATATCGGGGTTAGAACCCAATTTTTGAAGTTGGATTAGGTCAGTAATGTCAAATATGACTTGTGTGCAAAATTTGAGGTCAATCGGACGTGATTTGATATGTTTAAACATCGGAAATAGAAGTTTGAAATTTCGAAGTTCATAAAGATTGAATCGGGTGTAATTCATGGTTTTAGCATTGTTTGATATGATTTGAGGCCTCGATAAAGTATGTATGTATTGTGTTTTGGGATTGGTTGGTAGGTTTGGTTGACTCCCCGGGGCCTCGGGTGGTTAACGAATCAAAAAATAGGATTTTTGGAAGGATGAAGGTTGCTGGTTGCTGTCACAATCACACCTGCGAAAATGGGCCACAGGTGCGGAGCCGCAGATGCGGCAAGGGGAGCCGCAGATGCGGTTTGGACCAAAGTGAAGGGGGCCACAAATGCGGTCGAGGAGACCGCACCTGCGGAACTGCAGAAGCGGTCAACGGGCCTCAGGTGCAAAAATAGCTACGGCAGAATGGTTGTTTTAAAATTGGGATTTGGCCATTTCTCCCATATTTTTTCATGGTTTGGGCAATTTTTGAGGGGCTTCAAGAGATTTTTTTCATCATCAACGACAAGGTAGGATATCCCCACCTATTATGAGTTAAATACATCAATTATATATGGATTTAAGCATGAATTGTGTAGAAAATTTGAGGTTTTGGTATAAATACCTAGAAATAATATTCTCGGAATTTAGCCACGATTTTTGGCATGGAATCTACAAAAAATTATATATTTGAGTTCTTAAGGTCATGGGTAATCTTTATCTTTGAAAAATTTCGGATTCCGGGCTCGTGCGCCCCAGGGTATTTTTGTCAACTTTTCGATTGGAGTTAAGAATTGCTATAAATTTGATTGTAAATAATAATTGAGCATATACTAATGGATTTGCGTAACCTTTGGCTAGTTTTGGAGCGTGGTGCATCAATTAGAATCTTCAGAAGGGCGTGGAATGCCAGTTTGGACCTTCGGAGCGAGGTGAGTCTCCTTTCTAAACTTGTAAGAGGGAATGTCCCCATAGGTGAAATAATTTATTATGTGCTCCTATTTTTGCGGGCTACGTACGCACGAGGTGATGAGAGTCCGTGCGTAGCTACTATTATGCTATTGTCCGGGTAGTTAGGACCCAAAAGCATGTTATACTTGGATTATTTGTGAACTTATTGATAGCTGGAATTACTTAAATCACATGGAATTAGTAAGTGAATTTCAAAAGGGATTAAACTTCATTTGTTAAAAATTGTTAAATGAGAATTGGTTTTATTTGGATAATTATTCCCCGATAAATTCTTAGTTGGCTATTCGAGCTTGAATTTTATGTGTACCTGCATTGCATGGTTGATTCACGAGTAGGGTGATTGTTTATTTTATGTGTACCTGCGTCGCATGGATGATTCGCGAGAAGGGTATTTGTTTATTTTATGTTGACCGCGTCACATGGATAGATTCGCGAGCGGAGTAATAGATGCATCTATGGTTTGGGCCGTTCGACCCTCGGCAGCGCACAATTTACATTTTTTTTTTGGATCGGGCCGTCACCTTGGTGTGATTTGCGCATGTTATTTGTCGCTTGAGAATTTTAAATGTGAAATTTGCCCTTTGTGGCTTGATGTAAATATATACAATTATGAAAAGTAAACCATGAAAACCCTTGATTATTTGTTGAAGGTGCTTACCTGTCTTCCACCTTCATGCAATAGAACTGCTATATAAATCCATGATTTCCTCACATTGTTAGTATATTGTCAATTGACCCCTAGTAAGTATCGAAGTTGACCACCCTGTCTCTACTTCTTCGAGATTAGGCGAGATACTCATTGAGTACATGTTGTATACGTACTTATACTACACTACTGTGCATTATTGCACATGCATATGTATCTCTAGCAGCCTACAGGGCGTAGCAGCGTGGATGATTCTGGGACTAGGTGAGTTGCATTATTCGAGGCGACCCGCAGCTAGTGTAGTCCCTTTCAGAATATTGTACTTATTTTCTGTCCATTGTATTTCGGACGAATGTTGTATTTTATTTCCCTATCAGTAGATGCTCAAGCACTTGTGACACCGGGTTATGGGAAGTTTTTGGATTATTCAGTTTTAAGTACTTTATTGACTTAAATGTTCATTTTTTTGTAAAATCTTTACTGTTTAATATTCAGCGTATAAGAAAAATTATTTCCGCAAATACTAAAATTGGAATTTAATTATGCATTCTTGGTTGGATTGCCTGACGGCGGTGTCCGGTGCCACTACGACCCTTAGTGGATTTTGGGTCGTGACAACATGGTATCAAAGCACTAGGTTCCTAGGGTCTCACAAGTCATGAGCAAGTCTAGTAGAGTCTTGCGGATTGGTATTGAGACGTTTGTACTTATCCTCGGGAGGCTACAGGACTGTTAGGAGTACTTCCCTTCTTGACTCCCTATCGTGCGATTTGATACTTGGAGGCGTATGCCCTTAATTCATTCCTACTAAATCTTATGCGACGAGAAGCACTTGTTATAAATCGAGATTCGAAGAATTTTAATAGCACTTGGATTGTTGTGAGGGTGTTTCCCCCTACGGGGTTGTTTGAGCTATTATCGTTGCCTTGTGGAAGGATATTCTGCTGTTTCGGCTCAACAATGGTACTTTTGAGAGCTCTGAGGTTAGGCATAAGTTGCCATGATGCTTATGAATGAATGTTGTGCAGTAGTGATATGATGGTAGGATAATTGCCTATGTGCCGGAGCAGTGAATGACTTGAAGGAAAGTTTACTCAGTACATAATCAAGAGATTCAGTATTTTATTCCCGGGAGGGAAAGGCAATCGAACTAAGGATAGTCAGATGTGGACTGGTGGAAGTAATGAGACTTGGTAATTGCAAGTGTGGTGGAGTTTTCTCCTATGATGGGGTACTATTGTCCTAATTGAACGTATTAAGTTTGTCGATGTTTTGATCCTCTACAATTCGCCTTTAGGGCAAGATATCGCGAAATAGTATCAGAAAACCAACTATCAGATATTGCAGGGTATGGTGGTTTAGGATTGAATCAGTATTTCAATTGTGACAGTTTGAGAAAGATGAACTTTGGAAAAGTTTGGAGTTAGTAGCAAATTATGGATTCAAATTCTATGAAGATAAATTTTATTAAATAACGACTAACCAGCAAAGGATGAGAGACATATGGGAAGTGTCAGGTGGAGTTTCAAACTTCTAAAGGGCCATGCTTAGGGAGTGCAGGTCGAGCAGTTAATTAAAGAAGTAAGTTTGCCCAAGTGGGAGAGCAAGGAGCTGCGTAGGGGCTTGGTAATGAGATGACTATGCGCCTTAAGGAGAGTCTGGAACGATTTGATAATATTAGTTCTTGGTTATTGGGGTAAACAGATCTAATTTGAAGTAGAGATTTTTGTGTGGCTAGAGATTTAATATAACGGAAAGGAGCTGCTTACATGAAGAAGGATGTAGCATGACTTTGAATTGAAAGGATGTTTTCGCGCACTTAAATGATGTCCACGAGGTGTAAATGGACCTGTGCAGCTGTAGAGTGAGCTCAGACTTAGGAAGGTTCATTGATGTCGTAGTGATTATACCCTGTGCAGCAATGTTGGAAGATGCCGGGGGGAGCCTTCTATAGGTGGGTTACCCGAGTGAGCAGGTTAGCAATCGCGTGGTTGGTGAGGCTTCTACGAAGAGTTTTATCGGTTATGTAGCAAAGAGTTTTGTCGTGCGAATGCAATGGGTGAATCAGAGTATAAAAGGATGAAACTTTGCGGAAGGAATCCGAGAATTGGTGCGATTGATCACGCAAGGTTATGTCGATGAAAACTAAGGAATCCTGGTGAATTCCAGGGTTGTGGAATAATGGATTCAAGCCTAGTGGGAGAGTCCTACTGCTTATGATTGGGTTGCATGGTTAACTACTTGTGATATTTCTTGTTATTAGCATATTGATGGGGTATTTCATCTACGGGGAAAGAACGATGAGTGGTGATTCGAGCAAAGGAATTATTAAAGGTATCCTATCGTTGGCCTTATTGGCCCATGTTCAGATTTGAGGAGTGATTCTATCGGGTGCTCCGTCGAGAGGGTATGCTTGTATTACAAGAATCATGGAGTTGATTATATTAAGGCCAAGTCACAGCAGGCGGCTCCCAGCAATGGTCCTAGTGGAACACAAAAGATAAAGTGTGGTACCTAATGATTTCGACCCTATAAGTACAATTAAGAATCAATCTTTGTAGCAGCTTATGAGAAGGTGCCCAGAATATTCTATGATATTTTGACTTGCGGTATAGCATTTGAGAGATATGAAACAGTTCATAGGATTTGAGACAGCATGGTCTCGTGATTCAAGGTCACTCGAGATGAGTGCAAATGGAGTATGTTACGTGTTGGATGGAGTTAGTATTATTTCTAAGGCAATCAATGTTAATCGGAAGAAGATATACTAGTTAGACATAATTTAGTTGAAATGTTGGTGGTAGAGATCAGCTCTTTCAGCGTGATTAAGTTATGCAAGTGATCTGTGGCGGTGCATATGAGGCTTTTCAGCCACCGTAATTGATATTATTCTGAAGCATTCTATTGTTATAACTTGTTATGTGGAAGTAGATTCCGGAAGGGCTATGGTGGCTCAGGCCACTACTTAGAGATTTGCATAATCTGTGGTATTGAGAGTTCACCAATGTGATACTATGGGTCTCCCGAAGTGAGTTAAGTGAAAAGTTTTCATATGATGAAGTGTTAACCTATTAGTGGTTCCAGAGTTATAATGAAAAGCATTTCTATCGTATATTGGCTTGTTGAGTGCAGTGAGTAGTATGAAATTTCAAGGGAAGCCCAAAGTTGCAGCTCGGTGTTGACAAGGATTTCGCGAGCTCAGATGAGCAGGAAAGGAGTTTTTGATGACTAATGATTTAAACCAAGTATGAAGGTTTGCGAAAATGTCATTAAATTGGGAATATATACCTGGAGGACACTCAGTTACTGTGTTGTGGACTGTGGATGAGTACTTCGGTTATGACGGTTGTTCTTGTGTATTATAAGAATAGGAAATTTTGTATGGACCTTTGAAAGATTATTGACTCAGTTTGATATGATCAGGATCGACTTGAGGTCGGTGGATCGATTTAAATGTGAATAGGGGATCCATGTGTAACGACCCCATTTCACCCTCCATGAACATGCCGTGATGGCACCTAGTCCCTATGACTAGGTAAGCCTAACAATGCGGAAGATAAACCAAAATTTGCGGAAGAAAATAAATAAAACTGAACTGGTAAAATAAAAAGGATTTAAGGTGCCGCTCGGCACATACCACAATAATTCTCAAAGCTAACAAAACTCCCCAAAACCCGGAAACTCACAAATCACAACCTAAGGCATACATAAGAGGCTTTGACTCAAGAATATCTATACAAAGGAGAAAATACTGGAAGAACTATACTTGTTATAGAAAAAGATGGAAAGGGACTCCTCGGTCTGCGGACGTAGCAGATATACCTTGAAGTCTCTACCAATACGCCTCCTTCCAAGGCTGACAGAACTGAATGGAAGTACCTGTATCTGCAGAAGAAAAATTTGCAGAAAAGTAGTATGAGCACACCACGGCGGTGCCCAGTAAGTATCAAGACTAACCTCAGTGGGTTAGTGACAAGAAACGGTCAAGGCACCTACCGGTCGATAAACAGTATAATCATAGGATAATGGTAACGAAATATGAATATCTAAAGAATGCATGAATGACAAAAAATCCTACAATTCATAATAAATGATAAATACAACAATTAACAACAAGAATATAATAAACGATGATATAAAACGACGGCAGAATCACAACCCAAATCTTAAGGTCACAACACAGCAAAGAGAAGAAACAAGTCATTAATTCATATCATACAATGATTTTCACAGAAGGTCTTATCCTACTCTTTCCACAGTTTCACCAAGTCTCGGACAAACCACATCTCGCAAAGACCCAGCATCTGAAATCTAACAATTGGCATCATGTTCCCAATTAATCTCATGGTCATACCGACAATTAACTGGCTAACTACGGCCGCTCTCCAAAATACAATGGATAAGCGAGGGTGTACCTCCACCCTTAGAAAAAAATCAGAAGGAATTCACCTATAATAGGAGTTCTTAGCTACGTGTATGCTTGTGCAAATGTTTCTAACAAAATTTTACCAACCAGCAAACATGAAAAGGAGGACGGACCGCACGTACGGTGTTCCCTCACAACTCCCAAGCGGTATCGTTCATACAGGTATACAACCCACAATCACAATAGAAACAAATAGGAATGCCTCAGCAGGCCGTCACAACTCTATACAATCAATCCCAGACATAGCCCACCTTATTTCGCCACGTATGTAACAAATAATATAATAGGTACCGCCTTATTTCACCACACGTGCATAGCAATGTCCCACCTTATTCCGCCACATGCGCAACCCACATATAAGCATATAACATATCCCGCCTTATTACGCCGCATGTGCAAAACATCAATAACAACAATAGCACGGTAGAAATCTCGTGCATCACAATATCAATAACCGCACGGCAGAAACCTCGTGCATCACAATACCAACAACCGCACGGCAGAAACCTCGTGCATCACAATATCAACAACCGCACGGTAGAAACCTCGTGCATCACGATATAAACAATCGCACAGCAGAAACCTCGTGCATCATAATCTCAAATACAACACAACTAATGACAATATATATATATATATATATAGGAACAAAGCGAGAGAATCAACTCAAGGAATTTAGTTTACCAAAAGATGGTATAACTAACTCATAAGGAATAGCTGTAACAGAGAAATACTAAGCGCAATAAGAACAACTCAACAAGGGAGAAATAATATGAAACAACAATTTCATAATACTCGGTTCAACAACAAGGAAGTTAACATGAATCAAATGATTACAATTAATAAAATATCAACTAAACATGGAATATCTAACTCCTTCCCAATTAAGACCAATTATTTACACGAGAGATAGAAATGAGGCTTTCCAAATAAAGACAAGCAGTTAAGAAAGATAGTATGACTACAAAGGGGTAAATGTCCACAGTTAAACAAGTAAAAATCAATTAGGCAACAAGAATAACCAAGAAGGGCAACAAATTCCAAGTAAGTCATGTAGAGGTGAAACTAAAAACATGGAACTCCATCGTATCAAGAACAACTTCATATTCTATGATTATAAGGATCCAAGAGCCAAAAAGGGACAATTTTCCACAAATAAATGCGAGCACGCACTCGTCACCTCGCGTACAAGGAATACAATTAGCAAGGAAGACTCAATTCCTAAGGGGAAGTCCCCCACACAAGGTTAAGCAAGATAGTTACCTCAAACTGGCTAAAATCAACTAGCAACCACGTTCTTGTCACGAGTATCCGACTCCAAATGGCTCAAATCTATTCAATTCAATTACACATCGTAAATAATATTGAATTTCACTATTAAAATTAAAGCTAGGGTGTGAAAATAGGTAAAATGACCAAAATGCCCCTCCAGCCAATGTCTCGGAATCAAATAATTTTCACATTTTCAGAACCCTCGTACTCTCACGAGTCTAACCATATATAAATCTCCCAAATCGGAGGTCAAATGCCCACTCAAATCACAATAACTAAGTCTAAGAAGTTTCATCTAATTTTTCACAATTTTGACCTTGAATTCGAATTCTAATCGTGTATTTAACTAGATATTGATAGAAAATAACTAAATGAGGTTAAAAAAAAGATTACCCATTGATCTTCTCTTCAAAATCCACCTAAAATCGCCTTCTCCCGAGCTCCCAATTAATTTTTCTACTTTTTTGAAATAAACCCTCGGATTATCATATTTCTAAACAGTGATTTCCACTTTTGTGGTCCAGGGACCGCTTCTGCGGTCCCGCTTTTTCCGAAAAATAACCGCTTCTACGGTGTTCTTAATCTTCCCAATTTCCGCTTCTGCGGTTCTTTTATCGCAGAAGTGAGTCCGCTTCTGCGGTAATTCCTTCGCTCCTGCGGCTCCTGCCCAAGGGTCCTCCATCGCTTCTGCGGCTGCCAAGCTGCTTTTGCAGCTCTACTTCTGCGGTTCCCAAGCCGCAGAAGCGAAAATACCAGTAGCCCTGCTGCAATTTCCTTCTAACTTCAAAATTTACCCGATGACCATCTGAAACACACCCGATGTCCCCCAGAACCTCAACCAATGACATCAAAAAGTCATATACCCTAACACGGACTCGCTCGAAGTCCCAAATCACATAACAAAACATCGAAACGGCGAATCTGACCAAAAATCAAGCTTATGTACTTCCAAGTCTTCAAATAACGAATCTCATGCTGAAACCTATCAATTTAACTCGGAATGATGCCAAATTTTGCAGACAAGTCCAAAATGACATAACGAAGTCATTCCAACTCTCGGAATCGCATTCCGACCCGATATCCCAAAAGTCAACTGTGGTCAACTTCTTCATTTTTTTCCAACTTCAACTTTCGCCGAAATGCCTCAATTTACCCTACGGACCTCCAAATCTGAATCTGGGCACGCACCTAAGTCCAAAATCACCATACGAAGCTGTTGAGATCATCCACGGCCCATTCTAGGGTCGTTTACCCAAAAGTCCAACTCCGGTCAACTTTTCACCGTTCTAACTTCCAAAACAGGGTTTCTTCTCTAAATTTGACTCTAAACCATCTGAAAGCTGAATTCCACCATGCACGCAAGTCGATCCTCATATTCCGAAGCTATTCTAGACCTTATGCCGCTAAACGGGGCTTAATTTCTCAAAACGACTGGTTGGGTCATTACATCTTCCCCCTCTTAAAACCAATGTTCGTCCTCAAACGTGCTAAGATTCGACTCGAAGTCCTCAAGTCACTGAGTGCACATTTTCCAACATACACCCGCGGGTGATCCCACGCCACCCTAATCCACTTAAGCCTGACGACACCATCCCAACTGAAATTTAACCTTCCTAGCAATACCAGTAGGCCTTCAAGCCAGAATTCTTACCTTCCATCCATTTCCATAAGACTCGACCCTAATCCATGCCCGGTACCTGTCTCAACCAACTATTTCAATACAAGCCAACACACAGAGGGTATAACCACACAACATGACACCTCACACATAGGCCCACAATCGCATTTTCGGTAGCAGTACTTGCCTGAGATCAAATCCATACAGGCCATAAGCCTTATATTCTACAGGAACTCATTTCAAACCTCAACAACACTGGCGATGATACAAAAACCACGAAAACTGCATAACAGACACCCGAATAACCAAACCCCAGCCAACACCAACGGGTACATATCCCACAAACTAAACTCATGAAGCATAGGGGAACTAACAAACAATTCAAACTAGCACAATTTCTCCTAAAACACAAATCGACAAAAACATCTAATAATAAAGAATGAAATCATATAAAAGACTCACAATGATCTATACCGATATAACCTCTGACTGCAGTACACAACCCGGTCTCAGCATATCAATCACCTGATGTCACGAGCGTCCTGCCCTCAACACTAAATCACAAGTAGGGCACACATCAACCCCATCTATAGACTCTCATTAGATCAATTCCGTCTACAATTTACAACACAGACCAGCTCCCACACCGGTGGATCATAAAAATCATAGTTTGTAACCAAGAATGCTCAGAAGTCACATCAAGCCTACCAAAATAGAAAATAGGAAAATACTACTAGCCTCGTAACTCTCGACAATGGCTAGAATCAGATGATAGACACGGCTATCACTCATAAAACCTCGCAACAGGGTAATCACATAGACGGAGTGCAAATCATGAAGTGCTCCCATAAATGGAGCAACAAACAAGGAAATTCACCCCGATAAGTAGAACTATGATGAACTACAGATAGTGCCCCTCAACAATAAACCAAATCCGTACGTGAATGTCATTCAACTGGCGCACCGACCTCAAGCCTACCATATGGAACACATTAAAGAGTCGGGCCTCCCCCTGTTGGGCGCCCTCTACCTGCCTGAATACCTCATTGGGACACACCGGTCCGAAGTCTGGGACAATCTCTCACCATGTGGCTAGTATCTCCACACTCAAAACACCCTCTCTACTGACGAGGTGGTAGGACCTGTGCGGTATGGGTACTCCGAGACCCATGATCACCTGAGTTACCATGCTGAGTCTAAAGCGCGAACTGAACTGGCTGACCCGCAAAACTTCTACCATGACGCACCCTGCCTAAAAAATAAGGACCTGTATATCTCCTCGGTCTATGAGGACCACTCGCCTCCTCAAACTCTCACTCCTAATCTCGTCTTCTCTCTCTCTCATGGCCCTGCCTGCCCTCTATCTCTCTAGCATGCATACCCTCTATCCTCCTAGCAATGTTCACCACCTGCTGTTATGGAATATCCATCTCCAACTCACGGGCCATGCTGGACCTGATGCTAGGAATAAGCCCTTCAATGAACCGGCGAACCTTCTCGCGAACATTAGAAACCAAGGCTGAGGCATGTCTAGCCAAACTAGTGTAACGGACAGCATACTCCGAGATGGTCATAGCACCCTGGTGCAAATTCTCAAACTCCATGCGCCATGCATCCGTGAGGCTCTGAGGAACAAACTCTCTTAGGAACATATCTGAAAATTGAGTCCAAGTCAGTGAAGCTGCCTCGTCTGGACTGTCTAACTCATAGGTTCACCACCAATCATAGGCGGCTCCTCGAAGCTGAAAAGTAGTGAAGGAAACCCCGCTCGATCTAGAGATACCCATAGTACAGAGAATATGGTAACACTCATCAAGAAACCCCAAGGCATCATCTGATGCTAATCCACTGAACACCGGAGGATCATACTTCTTGAACCTCTCAGTCTCATCCGCTCCTGCTCGGAAGCCGTTATCACGCCCTAGGGCTTAAATGGTGCTGCAGGCAGTGCAGAAATAATCGCTGGGACCTGCTCAACATGCGCTTACTGCTCAGGAGCATGGGCGGTTGGAGTCTATGCTCCTCCCCCGGTCTGGGATGTTGCTGCAGTAAGGGGAAACAATCGTGCCTGAGCCAAAGTGGTGTACATACTCATGAACTGTGCTAAAGTCTCCTGAATGGCTGGGGTAGTAGTAGCAGTGGGCGTGTTAGGTCCCTGGACTCCGACTGGATCTGCTGGTGGTGCCTCGGCAGTAGCTCGCACAGGCGCTCTCGCTGCACCTCGTGCGCGTCCTCGAACTCAACCCCGGCCCCGACCTCCGACGGCTGCAGCAGGGGGCGCGGGTGCCTGATCACCTCGAGTAGTGCGTGTCCTCACCATCTACGAGAGAGTAGAAGACAGAGGTTTCGGATTGTGGATGTCAAAAATCTCGCACGACAGGGAAATAAAGTGAAGTTGAATTTTCCTAACGATTACATAGCCTCTCGCAGATAACTACAGACGTCTCCATACCAATCCATGAGACTCTAATAAACCGGCTTGTGATTTGTGACTCCTATGAACCTAGAGCTCTGATACCAACTTGTCATGACCCCAGTTCACCCTCCATGAACATGTCGTGATGGCACCTAGTCCTTATGACTAGATAAGCCTAACAATGCGGAAGATAAACCAAAATTTGCGGAAGAAAATAAATAAAACTGAACTGGAAAAATAAACAGGGTTTAAGGTGCCGCTCGGCACATACCACAACAATTCTCAAAGCTAAAAAAACTCCCCAAAACCCGGAAACTCACAAATCACAAGCTAAGGGATACATAAGAGGCTCTGACTCAAGAATATCTATACAAAGGAGAAAATACTGGAAGAACTATACTTGCTACAGAAAAATCTAGAAAGGGACGCCTCGGTGTGTGGACGTAGCAGATATACCTTGAAGTGTCTACCAATACGCCTCCTTCCAAGGCTGACAGAACTGAATGGGAGTACCTGTATCTGCATAACAAAAATGTGCAGAAAAGTAGTATAAGCACACCACGGCGGTGCCCAATAAGTATCAAGACTAACCTCGGTGGGGTAGTAACGAGGAACAGTCAAGGCACCTACCAGTCGATAAACAGTATAATCATTGCACAATGGCAATGATATATAAATATGTAAAGAATGCATGAACGACAAAAAATGCTACAATTCATAATAAGGGATAAATACAACAATTAACAACAAGAATATAATAAACGATGATATAAAACGACGGCAGAATCACAACCCAAATCTTAAGGTCGCAACACAGAAAAGAAAAGAAACAAGTCATTAATTCATATCATACAATGATGTTCACAGAAGGCCTTATCCTACTCTTTCCACAATTTCACCAAGTCTCGGACAAACCACAACTTGCAAAGACCCAGCATCTGAAATCTAACAATTAGCATCCTGTGCTCCATCAATCTCATGGTCATACCGACAATTAACTAGTTAACTACGGCCACTCTCTCAAATATAATGGATAAGCGAGGGCGCACCTCCTCCCTTAGAAAAAAATTAGGAGGAATTCACCTCTAATAGGAGTGCTCAGCTACGTGTACGCTTGTGCAAATGTTTCTAACAAAATTTTACCAACCAGCAAACATGAAAAGGAGGACGGACCGCACTTATGATGTTCCCTCACAACTGCCAAGGAGTAACGTTCCTATAGGTAAACAACCCACAATCACAATAGAAATAAATAGGAATGCCTCAGCAGGCCGTCACAACTCTATACAATCAATCCCAGACATAGCCCACCTTATTTTGCCACGTGTATAATAAATAATATAATAGGCACCGCCTTATTTCGCCACACATGCATAACAATGTCCCACCTTATTCCGCCACATGCGCAACCCACATATAAGCATATAATATATCCCGCCTTATTACGCCGCATGTGCAAAACATCAATAACAACAATAGCACGGCAGAAATCTCGTGCATCACAATATCAATAACTGCACAGCAAAAACCTCGTGCATCATAATACGAACAACCGCACAGCAGAAACCTCATACATCATAATATCAACAACCGCACGGCAGAAACCTTGTGCATCACGATATAAACAACTGCACGGCAGAAACCTCGTGCATCACAATCTCAAATACAACACAACAAATGACAATATATATATAGGAACAAAGCAAGGAAACAACTCAAGGAATTTCATTCACCAAAAGACGGTATAACTAACACATAAGGAATAGCTGTAACAGAGAAATACTAAGCGCAATAAGAACAACTCAACAAGGGAGAAATAATATGAAACAACGATTTCATAATACTCGGTTCAACAACAAGGAAGTTAACATGAATCAAATGATTAAGAAAATATCAACTAAACATGGAATATCTAACTGCTTCCCAATTAAGACCAATTATTTACACGAGAAATAAAAATGAGGCTTTCCAAATAAAGACAAGCAGTTAAGAAAGATAGTATAACTACAAAGTAGTAAATGTCCACAGTCAAAAAAGTAAAAATCAATTAGGCAACAAGAATAACCAAGAAGGGCAATAAATTCCAAGTAAGTCACGTAGAGGTGAAACAAAAAACATGGAACTCCATCGTATCAAGAACAACTTCATATTCGGTGATTATAAGGATCCAAGAGCCAAAAAGGGACAATTTTACAAAAATAAATCCGAGCACACACTCATCACCTCGCGTACAAGGAATACAATTAGCAAGGGAGACTTAATTCCTAAGGGGAAGTCCCCGACACAAGCTTAGGCAAGATACTTACCTCAAACCGGCTAAAATCAACTAGCAACCACGTTCTTGTCAGGAGTATCCGACTCCAAATGGCTCAAATCTATTCAATTCAATTACACATCGTAAATAATATTGCAAACAACTTATTCCACTATTAAAATTAAAGCTAGGGTGCGAAAATAGGTAAAATGGTCAAAATGCCCCTTAAGCCAATGTCTCGGAATAAAATAATTTTCACATTTTTAGAACCCTCATACTCTCACGAGTCTACCCACATAAAAATCTCCCAAATCGGAGGTCAAATGCCCATTCAAATCACAATAACTAAGTCTAAAAAGTTTCATCTAATTTTTCACAATTTTGACCTTGAATTCGAATTCTAATGGTGGATTTAACTAGATATTGATAGAAAACAACTAAATGAGGTTAAAAAAACTTTACCCACTAATTTTCTCTTCAAAATCCATTTCTCCCGAGCTCCCAATTGATTTTCCAACTTTTTGAAATAAACCCTCCGATTATCCTATTTCTGAACAGTGATTTCCGCTTTTGCGGTCCCGCTTTTGCCAAAAAATAACCGCTTCTGCGGTTTCCTTAAGCTTCCCAATTTCTGCTTCTGCGGTTCTTTCATCGCAGAAGCGAGTCCGCTTCTGCGGGAATTCCTTCGCTCCTGCGGCACCTTCGCAAGGGTCCTCCATCGCTTCTGCGGTTGCCAAGCCTCTTTTACGGCTCCGCTTCTGCAGTTCCCAAGCCGCAGAAGCGAAAATACCAGTAGCCCTGCTGCAATTTCCTTCTAACTTCAAAATTTACCCGTTGAGCATCCGAAACACACCTGACGCCCCCTAGGACCTCAACCAATCACACATAAAATTCATATAACCTAACACGGACTCGCTCGAAGTCCCAAATCAAATAACACAACATCGAAACGATGAATCAAACCAAAAATCAAGCTTATGTACTTCCAAGTCTTCAAATATCGAATCTCATGCCGAAACCTATCAATTCAACTCGGAATGACGCCAAATTTTGCAGACAAGTCCAAAATTACATAACGGAGTTATTCCAACTCTCGGAATCGCATTCCGATCCGATATCCCAAAAGTCAACTGTGGTCAACTTCTTCATTTTTTTCCAACTTCAACTTTCGCCGAAATGCCTAAATTTACCCTACGGACCTCCAAATCTAAATCTGGGCGGGCACCTAAGTCCAAAATCACCATACGAAGCTGTTGAGACCATCCACGGTGCATTCCGAGGTTGTTTACCCAAAAGTCCAATTCTGGTCAACTTTTCACCGTTCTAACTTCCAAAACATGGTTTCTTCTCTAAATTTGACTCTAAACCATCTGAAAGCTGAATTCCACCCTGCACGCAAGTCGATACTCATATTACGAAGCTATTACAGACTTTATACCGCCAAACAGGGCTTAATTTCTCAAAACGACTGGTTGGGTCGTTACACTATGTCAGGCCAGTTGTGTTCATTTCAGTAATGCGCTCCTTATGGAGTAGTCAGGGTGTTATTTCGTTGCCAGATATTTCATGTAATGATAAGTTACACCGTGGAATTTGTGAGATGGCTTGAGAAATTACTTATGTGTTGAGGATCCGCGTGGAAATGACGTATTATGAGCAAAATGGCTCTTGGGATTCAGATTGTATATCGCACCTCAGTGATTCTTGTGTTTTGTAGCTTATAGCGCTATATGTCTCCCCAGGGAATGGTACTATACACTTAGAGTGCTTGTGACCAAGATCCGGCATTTCATTATAATGAGAAATTTAGCTCGATGTGCATCTCCTTATATGAGTTCTACGTGTGGATCGGGTTGCACACCGCCATGGTTATGTTATAAGGATCGGGTGGCATGCCGCCATGGTTATGCTATATGGATCGGGTTGCATACTGCAACAGTGTGATGTTGAGTATAGTTTTCTATATGCTATTTTTGTATGTCTTGCTTCCTATTTTCTAAATAAAGTCTGTGTTAGTGATTGAGTTAGGTAATTCCTTCCAGAGTTCATTTTCCTTTCGTATTGCATTCGAATTGGTGGCATGTTGGCACATTGTGGCATCATATGAGACTTTTTATGATGTATGGGGTGGCTTATTGCCTGAGTAGTTCGTACTGGGTGAGACTAGATTTTTTTATTTTGGATTAGTGTTATCTGAGTATATGAAGTAAATTATGGAGATAAGACCATTATTGGGTCCCGAATGAGGTGACGGTTTTTGTCAGCGGTATAGGCCTAATGATTTGTTGACTCGGCAGTTGGTTATGAATTTCTGCACATCTCTTCCTTCATGGTGGTATTGTAAAGGTTAGAGTAAGACCTATGTGAGTCATGGGGTGCAATAGGAGCATCGGATTAGTAGAATTTTGACTAAGTTGATCAGAAAATGTATTGTGGTCCGGTAAGTAAAGTGATGCAAGGTGTGAATTAAGTAGAGTTATGCAGTTATGTTTGGTACAGCGTGTAGGGATTAATATGGTGATCTTACAGTGGGAACAGGTCCGGCATGAAATTGCGAGTGTTGGAATTGGGCCGTAAGGTGTATCTGCTTGAATAAAAGAGAATATCTTCATAATGGATTGAGCTAATGTACTCAACTGAGCTATGGTAGCACAGGAAGGTACATGTGAAGTTAAATAGCGATTTCAGACCACTCCGGTGTAGTTATCCGCACGTTTGAGGACGAACGTATGTTTAAGTGGGAGAGAATGTAATGACCTCAACGGTCATTTTGAGCCCTAGCGCATCGTTCGGCAGTCTGAGGCCATGAACTACTTCATTTTAGGTATTATGACTTGTACGCGTGGCTGGAATTAAGTTTTGGAAAGTTTAAAGTTGATTTGGAGAGAGAGTTCTTGTTTTAGAAGCTTAAAGTTGAAAGAATGAACTAAGATTTGATTTTTGAGTAAACGACCTCGGAATCAGGATCTGAAGGTTCCAGCAAGTTTGTATGATGATTTTGTACTTGGGCGTATGCCCGGATTGGGTTTTGGATAACCCGGGAGCATCTTGGCACCTATTGTGGAAGCTAGAATTTTAGAAGAAATTTCATAGGTTTGGCTTGAAGTTCATTTTAGTTTTATCGATGTCCGTTAGGGATTCTGAGACTGTGAATAACTTTGTATGGTGATTCTGGAGTTGGGGGTGCAATCGGAAGTGAATTTGTGGGTCCGTAGGTTATTTTTTAGCCATTTGGCTAAAGATAGAAATTTGAAGGTTTTTGAGAAGTTTGACCAGAGATGGACTTTTTGATATCGGGGTTGGAATCCGATTCTGGAAGTTGGAGTAGGTCCGTAATGTCAAATATGTCTTACATGCACAATTTGAGGTCAATCGGACATAATTTGATAGGTTTAAACGTAAAAAATAGATGTTTGAAATTTTGAAGTTCATAAAGCTTGAATCGGGGTGTAATTCATAGTTTAGCCGTTGTTTGATATGATTTGAGGCCTCGAGCAAGTTCGTAATGTGTTTTGGGAATTATTGGTAGGTTTGGTTGAGGCCTCGGGGGCCTCAGGTGTATTCTGGGTGGTTAACGGATCAAAAATGGGATTTTTGGAAGGATGAAGGTTGCTGGTTGCTGTCATAACCGCACTGTGAAAATGGGCCGCAGGTGCGGAGCCACAGATGCGGCTACGGGAGCCGCAGATGTGGTTTGGACCAATGTGAGCTGCATATGAAAAACCGCATCTGTGGTAGATGGCTCATAGAAGCGAAAATGAGGGTGACTGGGAAGGACCGCAGATGCGATAGAGAAGCCGCACCTGCGGAACCGCAGAAGCGGTCAACGGGCCGCAGGTGCAAAAATAGCTAGGGCAGAATGGTTGGTTTAAATCGGTATTTGTCCATTTCTCCCATATTGTTTCATGGTTTGGGCGATTTTTGTGGAGCTTCAAGAGAGGGTTTTCATCATCAATGACAAGATAAGATATCCCCACCTATTATGAGCTAAATACATCAATTATGTATGGATTTAAGCATGAATTGTGTAGAAAATTTGGGATTTTGGTAGAAAGACCTAGAAATTATATTATCAAAATTTAGCCACGAGTTTGGGCATGAAATCTAGAGAGAATTATATATTTGAGTTCCTAAGGTCATGGGTAATCTTTATCTTCAAAAAATTTTGGTTTCCGAGCACGTGGGCCCGAGGGCATTTTTGTCAACTTTTCAATCGGAGTTAGGAATTGCTATAAATTACATTGTAATGAATAAGTGAGGATATATTAATGGATTTGCGTAACCGTTGGCCAGTTTTAGAGTGTGGTGCATCAATTAGAGTCTTTGGAAGGGCGTGGAACGCCGATTTGGACCTTCGCAGTGAGGCGAGTCTCCTTTCTAACCATGTAAGAGGGAATTGTCCCCATAGGTGAAATAATTGATTATGTGCTCCTATTTGTGGGGGCTACGTATACACGAGGTGACGCGAGTCTGTGCTTAGATACTATTATGCTATTGTCTGGGTAATTAGGACCCAAAAGCATGTTATACTTGGATTATTTAAGAACCCATTGATAGCTGGAATTACTTTAATTCCATGGAATTAGTAAGTGAATTTTTAAAAGGATTAAACTTCATTTGTTAAAAATTGTTAGAGGAGAATTGGTTTTATTTGGATAATTATTCCCCGATAAATTCTTAATTGGCTATTTGAGCACGAATTTTATGTGTACCTGGGTCGCATGGATGATTCGCGAGCAGGGTGATTGTTTATTCTATGTGTACCTGCGTCACATGGATGATTCACGAGCAGGGTGTTTGTTTATTTTATGTAGACCGCGTCACATGGACAGATTCGCGAGCGGGGTAATAGATGCATCTATGGTCCGGGCCCTCGGCAGTGCACAATATATATTTCTATTGGATCGGGTCGTCGCCTCGGTGAGATTTGTACATGTTATTTGTCGTTTGAGAATTTTAAACATAAAATTTGCCCTTCATGGCATGATATAAATTGATAAGATAATGAAGAGTAAACCTTAACAACCCTTGATTATTTGTTGAAGGTGCTTACCTGTCTTCCGGCTTCGTGAACTAGAACTGCTATATAAATCCATGATTTTCTCACATTATTAGAATATTGTCAATTGGCCCCTAGTATGTGTTGGAGTTTACCATCTCGTATCTACTTCTTCGAGATTAGGCGAGATACTCATTGAGTACATCTTGTTTACGTACTCATACTACACTTCTGTGCATTTGTTGCACAGGTAAATGTATCTCTAGCAGCCTACTGGGCGTAGCAGCGCGGGTGATTCTGGGACTAGGTGAGTTGCATTATTCGAGGCGACCCAAAGCTAGTGTAGTCCATTTCAGCATATTGTATTTATTTTTGGTCCACTGTATTTCGGACGGATGTTATATTTTATTTCACTATCAGTAGATGCTGACGCACTTGTGACACCGGGTTCTGGGAGGATTTTGGATTATTCATTATTTAGTCGTTTATTTACTTAAATGTTCATTTTATTGTAAAATCTTTACTGTTTAATATTCTGCATATAAGAAAAATTATTTTCGCAAATACTAAGACTGGAATTTAATTATACATTCTTGGTTGGCTTGCCTGACGGCGGTGTCGCGAACATAGTGGATGTTGGGTCGTGACACAGATGCTTTAGAGTCGCAAACTCTTGAAAAGAAAGGGAATCAAAGTCAAATACTCATAAAGGCAAAACAAAATTGAAAAAGGTTAAGTCCTACAAGGTTAACCATCATGTTAAAGTTTTGAAAAAGTCAAGATCCCCAAGTTTAGGAATGAAACCAAACCCTACAAAGCAAGCAAGCAATGGAGATCTTTATTGAAGAAGCCGGGTTGAGATCAAGTGATTGAAACGCTCAAGGTCACAAAACCAACCACTGTTTCAAACTGACAAATTATTCTTTGTTTTAAAAACACGGAAAACAAGTGTAATTCAAAGAAACCTTGCAAGAGACTGGTGCAACAAAATAAATCACGTAGAAACTAAAATGGTTCTGCGGCAATAGTCAACCCAAAAGGGAAATCCCCTCCAAATTCCTTACTCATTCTCTTACATAAAAGTGATGAAAAGTGAAATACAAAGAAAGAAAAAAGATAAGAAGAAAGGTTCAAAGCCATAGTAGTATAGGGTCACCAATCTCTAGCTGCAACTTTTCCAACATAGGGTCCCACTCCACAGTTGATATCAACATAACCTGATGACTTTTCCAACATATGGGTCCCACTCCCCAATTGATGCTAATATAACCGGATGACTTTCCAACATAGGGTCCCACTCCCTAGTTGATGCCAGTATAACCAGATGACTTTTCCAACATAGGGTCCCACTCCCTAGTTGATGCCAGCATAACCTGATGACTTTTCAAACAATATGGCCACACTCCCTAGTTGATTCAAGCATAACCTGATGACTTTTCCAACATAGGGTCACACTCCCTAGTTGATGCCAACATAACCTGTCGACTTTTCCAACATAGAGCCCGACTCCTTAGTTGATTCCAGCATAACCTGATGATTTTTCCAAACATAGGGTCCCACTCCCTAGTTGATGTCAATATAACCTGACAAATTTCCAACACATGGTCGCCATTCCCTAGTTGACACTAGCATAACCTGGTGATTTTTTCATACTTAGGGTTTCCTGTCCCTAGTTGATTTTACTTTTAGACATAGGGTCTCCTTTCACTATTCTCCTTCTCCCAAAAATACATAATATTGATTTTTATTGCTTTCAATAATGAAGTAGTATAAGTTTTTGTTACAAATAACTCACGAAATTTTCGTAGTAAAAATTGGTGTAGAAAAATTTCGTTCATTTCGTTTGTTTTGATTTCTGAGCTGGTTATGTCTTAAAGTATTGGGTTCCAGATGACCAAAAGAAGAAGTCTCAACTAAGAATAAAGGGAGAGAAAAAAAAGTCAAATTTGAAGTACTGAAGCGGAGAACATATGGACAAGATTGAAGCCACCGGTTTGCATGTCCTGACTTGATCCGAAAAAGATGAAGAAGATTGAACCAGCACCTGCAGCTAACAAGCATCAAGATCTAGATCAGAGTCTGCATAAAGAACCAGTCAAGACTCAAGGCCAAGCTTCAAAATTTACAGATAGGAATCTTGTAACTCATAGCTGATAGGTTTAGTCAGTTCTATTCGCTTTTGACTTTGGTATAATAGGGAGTTCAACAACAGTAACCACATGGAAATCACAGTTACCCGGTAGTCCCAGCTCACTTTATCTTTTTCGAAAACTCTTTGTATTTCCGAGAAAAGAGGGGCAGCTGCGAGCATGAGATTTTACCCTACAAAATATTCCTACAAAATTGATAAATAAATTAGTAATATTTATTTTAGATTTTTAAAGGATTTTTTTTGTTTTTTATTAGGAATTATTTGCATTTTTAGTAGTATTTTTCATTTTTAAAGTTATGAAAACTAACAAAAAATATTTATACCTTCATCATCTTGCATTATTAGGTTTTTAATTTAATTTAATTACTAATTACATAATTAATTGCCTTATTAAAGAAAATCACAATAAAAATTAGTTGTTCTTGACATTTTTTTAGTTTTAGTATTAAATTAAGTAATTTTTCCTTTTTAAATTTAAGAGTGACTAATTGTGTAAATAATACAAACAGATAATTAGTTAAAATTTATATATTAAAATAATTTCGTATTTGGTTTAGGGTTTATTTAAATTTATTAATTTTTAAAATTAAAGAAAAGGTGATGTTGGCCAAATTTGGGCCAATTTAAACTAGCCCAAACCCCAAACTTAACCCAAAAACCCCAACACCAAACCCCAATTTCGGACCAGCCCATCCCAAGACCCAACAACCAATCCCCCCACCCCCTCCCCTTTTTAATCTTGGCCATTAATCTCTAAGAGATCCTACGGTCCGGAACTCCCCCTTTTTAAATATAAAAGTGTCCTAAAACCTTCACCCCCATTCATTTCCAAACACCCCGCTCTCTCACTTATCTCTCAACTTCCTAAACCCTAAAGCCCCCCATCTCTCTCTCTTCTCTCTCCTCCCATTTGCGCCGCCACCCCTCCCCACGACGGCGCCGTCCGTCGAAATTCTCCACCGGCGGCGACCATCCTCCAAAACACCCCAAAATAATTTTATTCTACTCATGTTCTCCTCCTTTACCTCACCCTACCAACTAAACCCATAAAAAACCAACACCTCTAAAACCAAAATGTGGCCAAAATCCTACACTACCACTACCCCGCCATCGAAAATCGCCCAAGGCGCTGTTGGAGCTCCAAAACCCCTCCAACTCACACCATACACTCCTCTCATCCTCCTAAACCTTATACTGCCAACCAAATCCCAAAAAAACCTAATCAAAATCCGTAGATCATAGATATAAAATCTCTAAAACCATAAATCCACCCTGTTTTTATTTTCCTAGCTGTTAAAAAATCCTCCAGTCAAGATTTCTTATCAAGGATCTTAGATCCCAGACGGTAGTCTTGGCTTGAGGTGTTTTTTCATGGTTAGAACCATTTAATTTTGCAATTTTTTTTATTTATGCATTCTATTTATTTATGTTATTTCCGAATTTATTTATATTATTTATGTTATTTTTTGGCATTTTTTATTTTTATTTTGTCGCTCATCGTTAATTATGCATTCTTTTTTTATTTTTATTTTTTATTTTTGTTACTTTTTTTATTATTGTTCTGTATTTATTTATTTCATTATCATTTTTAGTTATAATTAATTAAATAATTAAAACCGGACTTAATTAAAAAATATTTAAAGTTAGTGTAGTTATATTCTGTTAGTCTTATATTATTACGCATTTTTTATTTTGTTTGGTAATTAATTAATTAAAACGGATTAATCAAGAAAAAAGTAATATATATATATATATATATATATATAGTGTTACATTTTTTTCTTTCTACCTCATTCTTGTTTATTATTTCTTTGTTTATTGTTGTTAATGGTTTGGACCTTGCTAAATAGACATGACCATGGCGTTATTATTATTGTTTATTTATTTGTTATTAAAATTAGGCCTGGTTAAATAGACAAGCCCATAGCTTTGTTAAAGTTTAAGAGCCTAAGCTCTTTAGGCCAAGAGTCACCCGACTCAAGCCCAGAGCCAATCTGGTTTTGAAGTAATTACAAGACCCTTAAGGGTCAATGGAAACCTAAATTCTAAAAATCATTCAGAAAGTGCTAGAACTTTCTGCAATAAGGACAACTGTCACAATGCTGAATAGGAAAAAAGGGTAGGATCAAAAATATTTGTAAATAGGACACTTGTCAATTTTCTAAAATAAGGCAGGTACTAAAAATTAGACAGCTGTCCATTTTTGTAAATAAGATGCCATTTTCCCTAATTTATAGGGAATTCTGACAGATTCTTGTACCTTAATTCTTATCCCTTTTCACTCCTTCACTCTATAAATACACTCCTTCTTTTCATTATACACAGACTTGGATATATATTTTAGACCTAAAAAAATACACTGATATAGAGAAAAATCATATTGATTTGGCACTGCTTTTGGAGTTTCTTTCTTTCACTCTTAGTGAAGAACTCCTACTGGTTTAATACTATTTTTTCTAGGATTTCTAGGCTTAAATCTTAAGATGTATTGGATTTCTTGTTTTGTTATTGTTGCTGCTTTTTCTCACACAAGTTGTCAGAGATATATTTTCTTTATTTGTTTGTTTTCTTGCTGCTGTCAAGGTATTTTTTTTAACCAATGTAAAGTTTCTTCATCTTTGCTGAATCATGGCTTGAATTTGTTGATAAATCTATAATTAGTTTGAATACTACATAAATCATGTTAGCTTGAAGTTGTTGTTTGAAGAGTTATGTTGCAAACTCATTAACACTTCTTAGGCAAATATATTTGTTAAAGTGTTCTGAAAGTCTTATCCTTTAAATTCATGGATATTAGGCCAAAGTAATTTGGACTCTTTATTAGGCCCAAACCTTCCTGAATCCATTATATTTAACTGATCGAATGCTTAAATATTTTTTTTGGGCAAGATTCAGCTTGATTAATTCAGGCCCAAGTTCTTTTAGATTTAGTTTGGATGTTTGAATAGTAGACAATATACGTCTTGGGCTAGAGTTCATTTGGACTCAACCTTTCCCAGGCCCCAAACTTCAAAATCTGGGCCTGTTTGGCATTTATTACATAAGTTGCCTCCATTTGATCTAAGAAGTATCTTATATAGTATTGAACCTTTAACCCTAGCTACATGAGGTAGAATAGTTAGAGATACAATCAAAACTGTAGATTCACTTTAAAATTAGATTAACTATTGCAATTATATATACGCATGCGTGATATAGTTGTGAGCTAACGTATATGTTCGCGTAACCGTGGTTAAAATTTCTAACATAAGAAAGCTGCAATGTCACTGAAATGTGTTGCATTTACTTGTTCATCTAAAAATCACTTGATATATCAATATGTTTCTAAAATAACTCTATTTTTATCAATAATTGCATATTTTCAAAAACTCTATTTTTGTGACAGTCAGGTGTTACCTTGGAAAACTCGAAAAGCCCTCAGGAACAGAGCAAAGCAAGGCCAGCAGACAAAAGCACGAACCAACCCCCTTCACAAAACATTGAATTTTTCTTCGAACGCAGGCACTTCTGATGTAATGATAACAGCCACAAATATGTACACGTAGCAAGATCACTATCTGTCACGACCCGGATTTATCCCACCATTGGGCGTCATGATGGCGCTTACTAACGTAGCTAGGCCAGCCAAACAACACAACATTTCTTTATTCACTCTCAACAACATATTATTCTAACAATAGTTAAATAAATGCGGAAGACTACGTTTTTATCAAAACGATATAAAAATGCGAAAGTTTCAAAATACACCTCTACCCAGTATCTGGTGTCACTATTCACGGACTACTAAGGAGTACTAAAAACATCAGTCTGAAAGAAAAATACAAATGAGTTTGTCTCGATTCAAATAAACAAACTGAAATGTCATAGATGAGACTCTGAGCCCGCGAACGTCAGCTAGGCTACCTGAGAGTCTCTGGACTGAAGGTCGGCTCCCGGTCTAGAACTGCTGCGGCAGTCCGTAAGCTGCCTCCTGATCTGTGCACATAAAGGCACAGAAGTGTAGCATTAGCACAACTAACCCCATGTGCGGGTTAGTGCCTGGCCTAACCCCAGCGAAGTAATGACGAGGTTAGACAGGACCTACCGTAATAAACCCGTGCAAATATAATATACAAGTGCGAGAAAATAATAATAAAACAATACAAAGTAAAGCTGGGAGGGGACATGCTATCGGGGAGTACTAGATAAAAGTGGAACATTTAAAAAAAACAACAACATAGCTACTCCAGTTTTCATGATGCATATGTTTATAGTGGACGGCGCGCCACACGATCCCATAATGTATAACGTGGTTGGCGTGCCACACGATTCTATAATATAATTCATAAGTGGTCGGCGTGCCACACGATCCCATAATATAATTCATAAGTGGTCGGCGTACCACACGATCCCATAATATAATTCATAAGTGGTCGGCGTACCACACGATCCCATAATATAATTCATAACACTAATAATCTCTCCGAAGGAGGTCCCATTAGGGAAAAACATCACCATAACAGTTAAACCCGGCAAGGGTACAGCTTACAGCCCAACTATCCCGGCAAGGGAGAATTCAATTGTATCAGTCTACTCGTCCCGGCAAGGGAATCATTGCTTCACAAACTCTTTTAGTTCATTTCGTTCTTATCCAACACTTTACATGGAATTTATCAATTTAACAAGATAGTTGTGTCACATCATTTGAATTAGAAGCATTTACGACTCACGGTCATGCTAGACACCGGTGTATAGATACTCGTCACCATGCCTATACACCGTACTCGATCATTTAGCAAATAGCAATCAAAACACTCTAATCCTATTCCCTCAATCCAAAGTTAGATCATACACTTACCTCAAAGGTTTACGGCCAACTAAATCCTTAAGCAATGCCTTTCCTTTCGAATTTAACTCCAATTCAATCGTATCTATACACAATTGATTTAATATGATCATTAATACTCAACAATCCAACCCAAATGCCTAAATAAAATCTTTCCATTATTCTGCCCAAAATTTGCAAAACCGACCCCGGGCCCGCTTAGTCAGAACCCGAGGTTCGAACCAAATTAAAATCACCCACACCCCCACGAGTTCAAATATATAATTTGTTTTAAGATTCGACCCCAAATTGAGGTTGAATCGCCCAAAATTTTCAAAAACCTAACTCTACCCAAAAGCCCTAATTTCTACCTTGATTTCATGTTTTTAGTCCTAGAATTTAGTGATAAGATGATAAAATAATGAGGAAACGATGTTAGGATTACTTACCGAAAGAGTTATGGAGGAAGGGAAGCTTGGAACTCGTCAATGGAGGGTGGAGAAGAATGGTCCGTGTGAGAAAAGTGTAAAAATCTCGAAGTGGACTGTTCTGGTTTTATTAAAAATCTCTGAAGCAATTTCTTCTACGCGTTCGCGCCACCTGGGACGCGTTCGCGATGAGGAAATTCTGGGAACTATCGCGTTCGCGATTAGGCCTACGCGAAAGCGAAGAAGGAAGGCAGGGAAGGTCCTGGGTTGCTCTACGCAATCGCGTGACCTTGGACGCGAACGCGGAGGAGAACCTAGCGGAACTACGCGAACGCGACCTGGAGGACGCGAACGCGAAGGGTAAAAGAATTTGGGCTATGCGAACGTGAGCCGAGTGCCACGTTCGCAAAGAGGAAAAGCTGTCTGCAACATACCAGATTTTTCTGATGCATTTTCAAGTGCAAAAACCACCCCGAACCACCTCCAAATCACACCCGAGCCCTCGGGGCTCCAAACCAAACACACACACTAACTCAATAACATCCTACGAACTTTGCTCGAGCGATCAAATCGCTAAAATAACATCAAAATCAAAGTATCAAACCCCAAAACTCATAATTTTCATTTTAAAATTCATAACTTCCAACTTTATCTATTTAGGTCCGAAACACACCAAACGACGTTCGATTTTGACCAAATTTCACAGGAAGCGCTTAACGCATATTTAAGACCTGTACCGGGCATCAAAACCAAAATACGAGCCCGATACCTATGTTTTCTATCTCATTTTCATTTCTATTTTTCCTTAATAATTTCAGAAAATAATTTAACAGAAAAATTCTTTTATCGGGGTTCTGGACCTCGGATTTCGACTCTGGGCACATGCCCGAGTCCCATATTTTTCTACGGACCTCCCGGGACCATCAAATCACAGGTCCGGGTCCGTTTACCCAAAATATTGACCAAAGTCAACTATATCAATATTAATATCAAAATTCTTCAAATTTTTCACAAAATTCACATATTTTAACATAAAAAATTTTCGTCTTCGTGCCCGGACTGCGCAAGAAAATCAAGGCAACTAAAAATGTGGTTTTCAAGGCCTCGGAAGCATGGAAAAGGGGAGAAATACGGTGATGACCCTTTGGGTCGTCACATTCTCCACCTCTAAAACTACCGTTCGTCCTCGAACGGACAAAAGCAAGAAGTACCCGAGTCAGTAAATAGATGAGGATAACGGCTACGCATATTAGACTCGGACTCCGAGGTCAATGCCTCAGGAGGCTGACTTCTCCACTGAACACGTACTGAAGGAAAACTCTTCGACCTCCACTGTCGAACCTGCTGGTCTAGAATAGCTACCGGCTCCTCCTCGTATGACAGATCCTTGTCCAACTGGACAGTGCTGAAATCTAACACGTGGGTAGGATCTCCGTGGTACCTCTGGAGCATAGACACATGAAACACTGGATGCACGGCTGACAAGCTAGGTTGCAAGGCAAGCCTATAAGCCACCTCTCCCACGCGATCAAGGATCTTAAATGGGCCAATGAACCTAGGGCTAAGCTTGCCCTTCTTCCCAAATCTCATCACGCCCTTCAAAGGCGATACACGGAGCAATAATCGCTCACCGACCATGAAAGCTATATCTCAAACCTTGTGATCCGCATAACTCTTTTGCCGCATAACCTTATCCAAGGCCTCCTGGACTAAATCTGTACCCAACAACTGAGCCTCTCCCAGCTCGAACCATCCAACTGGAGACCGACATCACCTACCATACAACGCCTTATAAGGAGCCATCTGAATGCTGGATAGGCAGCTGTTGTTGTAGGCAAACTCTGCTAACGGTAGAAACTGGTCCCAAGAGCCTCCAAAATCAATAACACAGGCTCGGAGCATATCCTCCAATATCTGAATAGTCCTCTCGAACTGACCATATGTCAGGGGATGGAATGCTGTACTCAACTGAACCTGGGTTCCTAACTCCTGCTAAACTACTCTCCAAAAGCGCGAGGTAAACTGCGTACCGCATATCCGGAATGATGGATGTCGGCACACCATGAAGGCAAACAATCTCTCGGATGTAGATCTCAGCAAGTCTCTCTGATGAATAGGTGGTGGCCACAGGAATGAAATGTGCTGACTTGGTGAGCCTATCAACAATGACCCAAATAGCATCAAACTTCTTCCGGGTCACCCGAAGTCCAGTAACGAAGTCCATGGTAATCCGCTCCCACTTCCACTCGGGAAGCTCAATCCTCTGAAGCATACCACCAGGCCTCTGATGTTCATACTTGATCTGCTGACAAGTCAAACATCGAGCCACATGTGCAACAATGTCCTTCTTTATCCTACGCTACCAATAATGCTGCCACAAGTCCTGATACATCTTCGCGGTGCCCGGGTGAATAGAATACCGAGAACTATGGGCCTCCGCTAAGATTAACTCTCGAATACCATCGACATTGGGAACACACACTCGTCCCTTCAACCTCAAAACACCATCCGCATCTAAAGTCACTCTCGTGGCACATCCACGCTGCACAGTGTCTCTCAGGACACACAAATGGGGATCATCAAACTGCCACTCCTGAATACGCTCCATTAACGACGAACGAGCAACCGTGCAAGCTAACACCCTGCTAGGCTCATAAATATCCAATCTCACAAATCGATTGTCTAAGGCTTGAATATCCAAAGCAAGCAGTCTCTAGCTGACCGGAACATAAGCAAGACTACCCATGCTGGCTAACTTTCTACTCAATGCATCTGCCACCACATTGGCTCTCCCCGGGTGGTACAAAATAGTAACATCATAATCCTTCAATAGCTC